>QJPP01001216.1:0-68717 GCA_003996215.1 Jaltomata sinuosa | reverse complement strand
TGCTTACTAGCCTCACATGTGGTTCTGTTGATTTCCCTCTGGGCTAGTTCCTGTGTACCTTTCGTTGATTTCTGTGACTACTTGCTTCTATTCTGTCTATTACTGCGCTTTTATCTTATATGTGCCCAGTCGGCCTATGATACCTACTGGTACCTTATGCTTCGCATTTGGTGCTCACCCCTACCCCCTGCATCTTTGGGTGCAGATCTTAGCGTGGGCCATCGCCGTTAGATTGCTGTGATTCGTGCTTGGAGATCGGTTGAGGACTACTTCAGACTGAGGGTGAGCTCTTGGCGATCGGAGCTTAGCTTTAGTTTATCTTTTGCTTCATGTACTCTATTACCATTCAGAGACATCTGTATATATAGTTTTGGTTTATTTGCACTCCATGTATGTAGTTTGGCTCTGTACTATGATACCAGGTCTTGGGGTTTGGTTTAGTTTTCGCATATGTATATATTTATATCCCTGCTATTTATTTTATTTGTCTTGCCCGCTTATTTGCTAGATAGTAGCCCATTACTAACTGTTCTGGGCTACGGGGATTGGTTCACCTACCGGGGGTTGTAGCTGCCATCATGACCGAGAAATTGGGTCGTGAACAGATGATATACTATTATATTCCAGGACAGAGGAAGAACATATATAAAATTACTAGAAAAATTTATACTCATCATAGAAATATCAGGAATTAGTTTAAGTAAAAAGAAGGCAAAAATAATGAAAAATCAAATAGAATTCTTAGGTATACAAATAGATAAAAATGGAATAAAAATGCAAACGCAGAAAATAATTAATTTAAATTAAACACTTGACACAAAAAAGAAGCTACAATCATTTTTAGGATTAGTTAACCAAGTAAGAGAATATATCCCTAAATTAGCAGAAAACTTAAAACCACTGCAGAAAAAATTAAAGAAAGATATAGAATACCATTTTGACGAAAAAGATAAAATGCATATAAGAAAGATTAAAAATTTGTGTAAAAAACTACCAAAACTATATTTTCCAAATGAAAAAAGGCAATTTACATACATAGTAGAAACTGATTCTAGTGATCACAGTTATGGAGGAATTCTCAAATATAGATATGATAATGAAGAAATTGAACATCATTGTAGATATTATTCGTGATCATACACGGAACCACAATTAAAATGGGAAATAAATAGAAAAGAACTATTTGGGTTATATAAATGTTTGTTAGCATTTGAGCCATATATTGTTTATAATAAATTTATTGTAAGAACAGATAATACGCAAGTAAAGTGGTGGATAACGCGAAAAATACCAGACTCGGTGACAACGAAGGAAATAAGAAGACTACCTATCAAGACAAAGGTATCCAAACTGAGCCAGAAGATAATACAATGAATAAGATACTCGAAGCCATTACTACACTTTGTACTAAAGTGGATAGTATGGATGAAGAGATAAAAAAGCTAAAGACTAATGAAGTTAATCTGAAGTCTAAGGCTAAAGATAGCAGTCCCCAGGAAGACTATAAACATCCGGAGCTAGAAGGAGACGTTGGGAAACTCCGAAAAACCCAAAACAATTTATTTGCTAATAATGCAGGTACAAGTGCAGGTACAAGTGCAGGCACAAGCGGACAACCTACAAAACCACAATACAAAAATACCAATTTAAATACAATGTTCACAAACCCATTTACTCAAAAAATACAAAGACCAGTTATGGTACCACCCCAAATAAATACATACGCAGCAAGTTTACAACAAGAGAAAAAGATATACAACCATTTGTCCCAAAACTACATACAAAACATATACAAAATCCAGGCATATTTAAACCTAAACCCAAGATCAGTTACAACTACAGACCCAACCCAAGACTACATAACCCATAAATTACAAGGATATAACAGACTTATCGCACAGCCAAAGACAAATTCGAACTTAATCAAAACATGTTATCATTATGGACTACTCAGTACAGTATACACATATGACGGAGAAGAGCTACAAGGAATACCAGAAATACACCAAGCATTTCTAACCTACAAAAGAGTTACGAAAGGAAATTTATTCTATGTGAAATTTTATACAGCACCAGCAGAGATATTATATGACGAGATAAAACCAGTGATCCAAGTTGTAAAACTGGGATTGACAAAAAACATGATATTACCAGACGATATAATAATACAACCAGAAATACCTATGATCGAAATACCCAATTTCTATGCAAACAAACAAATTATTGGAATTTCAACCATTATTCAAGAGCTAGCAGATAATTACTTAAATGGAAACACAATATGGAGCTACTACGCCAGATACCAATTAATGATTTATTCAAATTCAAGAAGTGTAAGAGAAGCAGATATGGAAGAAGTCCAACAATGGATATTATCATTACTTAGACCAGAAGAGAAACCGACGACAAGAGCATTGAAGAATGAATTTATTTCTCAAAATCTATTAACAAGATACTGCATGATAATTAGTCATAAATATCCAGATCATCGTTGTTCAAAATGCAATGGAGGAGATATGATAGAGATACCAGATGTACAGCTGGAATGAAGATATGTGGAAAAGAGAAAAAGACGACAAAAAAGGAAATAGTGAAGGCACAGATATGTGAAAGAAAGAAAGAAAGTCAAAGAGAAATAATGCCACGTTTTGTCTACCATAGATAGGATTAGATAGATGTCATTGTCAATGTCACTGTCAGTTATTTAAAGTTTTTGTACCATATTGTAAAAAAAGTCATAAAATAATGGACAGATGTAAAAATAGGAATAGTATAATTTTTGTTTTATTATAAAAAGTCGTAAAGTAAATAGTAAGAGTCATTCATGAACAGTAAAGGTCGTTCATGAAAGGTCATTTGTGAATAGTAAGAGTCATATGTAAATAGTAAGAGTCGTTTTTCCCTTCTATAAAAGGAGGGAAGAGGATGTAGGATAGGATATCATATGAGCAATCAGATCAGCAAAAAATCAGAGAAAATCCCTCACCTCTTAATTCCTCACTTGTAAAAAAAAAAAACCTTCCATATACATAAATAAAATATATCTTTCAAGTAAGCTATGGAGCATCTAGACGAGCTAAAAAATCAGGTATACTTATTCATAGTCATGTATAGCTAAACTTTTATATTCCTTATAATCTCTTTTATATCATAATTGTTTATCATGTTTTAGTACTGTTATAAAGAACATCTTAAGAAAGCTTGCCATGGCTAAATATTGCTGAGAGTAGTTAAGCCCAGACTATGCCATCCTAAGGTCGAAACCGGTAGGCAAGGAGGCCGTTTAGGGGAGTAGACAGAGTTGAGGCGCTGTTAGGGTAAACGATTGAAGCAAGAAAAGCATGGTAGTGGCTAGAAGAGATTGTTCAAAATAACTCATTAAAAGATGATGAACTTTATGATAAACAAAGAGATTAGAGGGAATATGTTTAGTAAAAAAACATGACGAGAATAAATATCGATTTAATGAGCAATACTACATACCTAATAAATGATAATAATAATTATAAAATACTCATATTATATATCCTTAAACAACTTAATAACGATATTAGGAGAAAAATCTACGATATTTTAGTTACTTTTGAGATAACAGAAATAATAGAACAAAGATGGATAGAACTAATTATACCGGATGACATAGACAATTTAGATTTATACGAACTAGATTTATATTCGGATCAATAAAAGCATTTAATCAAAATATGAATACAGAATCATTTGAAAAATGGAGACACACCAAAGAACTAATAGATTTCCAAATATACCTAATAAAACAAAATTTAGATATTTATTTAGAAACAGGAGATACTGAATTTTTAAAATATATGAAAAATAATATAATAAACCTTCAATAATCACATATAAGAGAAAAACAATTATATGAAGCAACTTTCTCATAAAAATAAAAATAACAGCAAATAATGGACTCAACTACAAAAATGGATGAATCTACCCACGACCTAAAAATAATAAGTAACCCCTCAAAATACCAAATATTCTTTAAAGATAAAATATTAATCACTATCATTAAAACAGTTAATCTTAACAGAGATTTACAACAAATCATACTTGATAAAATCATTAATTCTACAGAAGATTTTTGGCCATACGAATCAGATATATATATCCAGATATAGACTCAATTAAAAATAATGAATAAAAACACTTTCGCACACATACCGCGCACTGGCACTCAAAAATTGGTATCAGAGCATATAGGAGTTATTAGTAAGAAGATAAGAAAATTGAAAAGAAAATTAAAGAGCCTATACCCGGAATATAAACAACTCAGTATTACAAAAACTGATAATAACAAATTGAACAAATTAATTAATACCATATCTAAAACAGAATACAAATACATTAAATACTTAAAGAAACAATGAATAATAACAATAACAAACACAGACAAAAGCTTAATGAAATGATTATAGTAAAAAGACAAGAATTAAAACATAGACAAAATAGACTAAACACTAATATATTTGCAGGAGTTTGCCATAAATCCCTATTAGCACAAAGAAGAGTTATATTAGAATTACAATTACAAATAGACAGTCTAGAATATAAATACAACATAATTTATAAATGAATAAAGAAGAATTCGCATTAGAAAAAAAAACATATGTAAATCCGGAATGATTAAAGATAACAATAGTGTTTTCTAATTTAGGAAGAAGATATAAAAAAATAGGAGATAATCTAAATTTAATGTTAGAAAAGAAACGGTAAAATTAGAAGATAAATTAACCGCAATGGTTAGAATAACAAAAGAAAATGAAGAAATAGATAGGAAACGAGAAATTGAAAAAATACAACAACAAACTAAAGAAAAAATACAACGAATAGAAGAAGTAAAAAACACTAAAATAATAGAACTAGAAAAAGAATTAGAAGTGGTAAAACAATTATATGCAAGTAAGCAAAAAGAAAAAGAAAAACGTAGAGAAGAGGAACAAGAGTTAAAATTGACAAATGAAATAGAAAAATTTAAATTACAATTAGAAGAAGAACAAGACAATCTACCAAAAATAAGCGTAGATGAAATAAGTGAAGAAAGTGATAATGATAATGATCTAGGAGAAAACTATTCGAAAACAAGTGAAATATATACCGAACTAATAGAAAAAATGGAAAAAGCAAAAATAAATCCAGAAATAAATACAGGAGATATGAGCACTGATGATAAACCAAGTACATCAGGAGTAAAGAATCCAAAGCAATTAAATCCAAGCTACTATAGGACAGACTATAATTCATATGATAGAAATAAAACGTTATGGGAAAAAAGGCCGAATAAGAAATGGACACCAAGGCAGATAACTGAACAAAATAATTTTTTAGACCTAGATTGTGTAGCAGATATAAATAAAACAATTCAATTATGGACAGGATATATCTCAAAACAATTAATAGACAATAAAATATCGATAGCTGAAACACCAGGATATATAGAAAGAACACTCATAGAAACGGTAAAATTATGGTTACAAAATTTAACAAATGAAAGTCTAGCAACATTAAGAAGTGATAAAAAATACGATGGAACAGCTGCCACAACAGCTACGGAAATATTATTTAAATATGAAATAGCAATAAGAAATGAATTTGGTAGTATGACGACGGAAATAAAAGAACAAAATAAAGAAAAAATTATAAACAGAAATTTAATGTCAAAATTAGCAATATGTAATATGTGCTATCTAGATGAATATACTTGTGCATTTAAAGACTATTATTACAAAGGAACATATCATCCAGATGAAAGTAAAGAAATAAGAAAATTATATTTTACTAAATTACCAGAACCTTTTAGTTCAAAAGTAATAAAAAATTGGAATGAAGCAGAATTAGTAGATACCCTAGGAGCTCGAATAAAATTTTTACAAAATTGATTTATGGAATTATGTGAAAAATACAAAGAAAATATTAAAATGGATAAAATATTAGTAAGAAATTTAGCATGTTGTAAAGATAGAACAGCACCCCAATTCGGATGCACAGATAAATATTATAAAAAACATAAGAAAATAAAAAGATATAGTAGTAAATATAAACCATATAAATCAAAATATAAGTATAAAAAACCAAGAAGAAGATATTATGTAAAAAATTACAAATATAAAAACCATATAAAACAAAGAAAAAATTAACGGAATGTACTTGTTACAATTGTGGAAAACTAGGACACTTAGCTAGAGATTGCAAATTACCAAAAAATCCAAAGAAAAAACAAATTACCGAAATAATAATAGGAGATGATAAATATACACAAATGGAATATATAGATTATGAATTAGAAAGTGAAGACAGTATACATGAATTATCAGAAAATGAATTATCAGAAAACGAAAATGAAAACGATATAAATAATAATATAGGAGAATCGGAAGAAGAAAATTATGACTGAGAAAGATATAAGGATAATACAACAAGAAGAACACCAAGATGAACAATCCTTAGAACAAAAAATAATATTTGACACCAATATATTTGAACAAATAAAGGGAAAAGAATTAGACCTAAGCATAGATAAAATATTAGAGGTACCAACAATAAAAAATTGGTTTAAAAGACAAAAAGAAGAATATTATGTAATAAGCCAAAGAGAACATATAATAGATTGTAAATATATTAAAGTAAAGCTAGAATACCAATCTTAAATAAAAAAGTACTAAATAAAGAAATACAAGATATAAAAGCAAAAAATCCAATAAAATACGTACATTTAGGAGGAACAGAAATACTAATAAAAGCATGTTTTAGGGAAGGAATAGATACCCCTATAGAAATATACTTAGCGGATGATAGAATTATACAACCTATAGAAAAAAGTGTAATAAGTGCAGTGAAAGGTAATCTAATATACCAAAAATTTAAATTCATAATAAGTGCAAATTATTCAGTAGCAATAGATGAAAAAAATATAGATAGATCATTAGTTTTATACTGGAAAATGTCGGGAATAGAACTAGCACCAGGAAGTAAGATATTTACGGCAAGATGTAAAAACTTATATATACTTACAACAAAACATAAAATAACAGCTAGAAATAAAATAAATAGAATTAAAATAGAAAATCCGTTTGAAAGAATAGTATCAGTTATAGATAATAATGATTATAGTTACGCAGCAATGGACATCGACGAAGACTTAGAAATAGTAAAGGAAAGAATAGAAACGTCAAAACGAGCAGGTAATGAAATACCGAAAACATCATCAAGAATGTGTAAACATAATTGTCTACCAGAAGATAAATGGGAAGAATTGAAAACACCCTTAGTAGTAACGAGATTTAACAATGAAGGAAGTATGATAACACATAAAGCAAGGAATCTAAAAATACAAATACGGGATAAAATACTAACCATAGGAGAAATATATAGTTATGAATTTACAAATAAAGATATATTGCTAGGAATGTCATTCTTAGATAAATTATTCCCTTATATTATAACAAAGACACATTGATAGTTTACTACCCCATGTGGACAAAGAGTAGGAGCAAAAAGAGTAAATAATAAATTAAGAAAAACAACACCATGGATCAAAGGAAGTGAGAAAATTACCCAAAAACTAGAAAATATAACACCAAGCAACCATAAAATAGAAATAATCATATTTTCTATAAATAAGATAAAACTACTCCAAGATAAATTAGAACTACTATATAATGAAAATCCCTTACAAGGATGGGAAAAACATAAAACAAAGATAAAAATTGAACTAATAGATGAAAATAGTATAATAATGCAAATACCTTTAAAATACAATTTTACGGACCTAACAGAATTTAAAATGCATATACAAGAATTATTGGACAATAAATATATACAAGAAAGTAACAGCAAACACACTAGTCCAGCATTTATAGTTAATAAACATAGTGAACAAAAACGAGGAAAAAGCAGAATGGTTATAGATTATAGAAATTTAAATGCAAAAACAAAAACATATAATTATCCAATACCAAATAAAATACTAAATATCAGACAAATACAAGGATATAACTATTTTAGTAAATTTGATTGCAAATCAGGATTTTACCATTTAAAATTAGAAGATGAATCTAAGAAACTAACAGCATTTACGGTACCACAAGGATTTTACGAATGGAATATATTACCCTTTGGATATAAAAACGCACCAGGTAGATACCAACATTTTATGGACAGCTACTTCAACCAATTAGAAAATTGCATAATATATATAGATGATATACTATTATATTCCAGGACAGAGGAAGAACATATAAAATTACTAGAAAAAATTTATACACATCATAGAAATGTCAGAAATTAGTTTAAGTAAAAAGAAGGCAGAAATAATGAAAAATCAAATAGAATTCTTAGGTATACAAATAGATAAAAATGGAATAAAAATGCAAACGCATATAGTACAGAAAATAATTAATTTAAATGAAACACTTGACACAAAAAAGAAGCTACAATCATTTTTAGGATTAGTTAACCAAGTAAGAGAATATATCCCTAAATTAGCAGAAAACTTAAAATCACTGCAGAAAAAATTAAAGAAAGATGTAGAATACCATTTTGACGAAAAAGATAAAATGCATATAAAAAAGATTAAAACTTTGTGTAAAAAACTACCAAAACTATATTTTCCAAATGAAAAAAGGCAATTCACATACATAGTAGAAACTGATTCTAGTTATCACAGTTATGGAGGAATTCTCAAATATAGATATGATAATGAAGAAATCGAACATCATTGTAGATATTATTCGGGATCATACACGGAACCACAATTAAAATGGGAAATAAATAGAAAAGAACTATTTGGATTATATAAATGTTTGTTAGCATTTAAGCCATATATTGTTTATAACAAATTTATTGTAAGAACAGATAATACGCAAGTAAAGTGGTGGATAACGCGAAAAATACCAGACTCGGTGACAATGAAGGAAATAAGAAGGCTTGTATTAAATATACAAAATTTTACATTTACAATTGAGGTAATAAGGACTGACAAAAATGTTATTGCAGACTACCTATCAAGACAAAGGTACCCAAACTGAGACAGAAGATAATACAATGGATAAGATACTCGAAGCCATTACTACACTTTGTACTAAAGTGGATAGTATGGATGAAGAGATAAAAAGCTAAAGACTAATGAAGTTAATCTGAAGTCTAAGGCTAAAGATAGCAGTCCCCAGGAAGACTATAAACGTCCGGAGCTAGAAGGAGACGTTGGGAAACTCCGAAAAACCCAAAACAATTTATTTGCTAATAATGCAGGTACAAGCGGACAACCTACAAAACCACAATACAAAAATACCAATTTAAATACAATGTTCACAAACCCATTTACTCAAAAAATACAAAGACCAGTTATGGTACCACCCCAAATAAATACATACGCAGCAAGTTTACACCAAGAGAAAAAGATATACAACCATTTGTCCCAAAGCTACATACAAAACATATATAGAATCCAGACATATTTAAACCTAAAACCAAGATCAGTTACAACTACAGACCCAACCCAAGACTACATAACCCAAAAATTACAAGGATATAACAGACTTATCGCACAGCCAAAGACAAATTCGAACTTAGTCAAAACATGTTACCATTATGGACTACTTAGTACAGTATATACATATGACGGAGAAGAGCTACAAGGAATACCAGAAATACACCAAGCATTTCTAACCTACAAAAGAGTTACGAAAGGAAATTTATTCTATGTGAAATTTTATACAGCACCAGCAGAGATATTATATGACGAAATAAAACCAGTGATCCAAGTTGTAAAACTGGGATTGACAAAAAACATGATATTACCAGACGATATAATAACACAACCAGAAATACCTATGATCGAAATACCCAATTTCTATGCAAACAAATGAATTATTGGAATTTCAACCATTATTCAAGAGCTAGCAGATAATTACTTAAATGGAAACGCGATATGGAGCTACTACGCCAGAGACCAATTAATGATTTATTCAAATTCAAGAAGTGTAAGAGAAGCAGATATGGAAGAAGTCCAACAATGGATATTATCATTACTTAAACCAGAAGAGAAACCAACGACAAGAGCATTGAAGTACGAATTTATTTCTCAAAATCTATTAACAAGATACTGCAAGATAATTAGTCATAAATATCCAGATCATCATTGTTCAAAATGCAATGGAGGAGATATGATAGAGATACCAGATGTACAGCTGGAATGAAGATATGTGGAAAAGAGAAAAAGACGACAAAAAAGGAAATAGTGAAGGCACAGATATGTGAAAGAAAGAAAGAAAAGTCAAAGAGAAATAATGCCACGTTTTGTCTACCATAGATAGGATTAGATAGATGTCATTGTCAATGTCACTGTCAGTTATTTAAAGTTTTTGTACCATATTGTAAAAAAGTCATAAAATAAGGGACAAATGTAAAAATAGGATTAGTATAATTTTTGTTTTATTATAAAAAGTCGTAAAGTAAATAGTAAGAGTCATTCATGAACAGTAAAGGTCGTTCATGAAAGGTCATTTGTGAATAGTAAGAGTCATATGTAAATAGTAAGAGTCGTTTTTTTCCTTCTATAAAAGGAGGGAAGAGGATGTAGGATAGGATATCAGAGGAGCAATCAGATCAGCAAAAAATCAGAGAAAATCCTTCACCTCTCAATTCCTCACTTGTAAACCTTCCATATACATAAGTAAAATATATCTTTCAAGAAAGCTATGGAGCATCTAGACGAGCTAAAAAATCAGGTATACTTATTCATAGTCATGTATAGCTAAACTTTTATATTCCTTATAATCTCTTTTATATCATAACTGTTTATCATGTTTTAGTACTGTTATAAAGGACATCTTAAGAAAGCTTGCCATGGCTAAATATTGCTGAGAGTAGTTAAGCCCAGACTATGTCATCCTAAGGTCGAAACCGGTAGGCAAGGAGGCCGTTTAGGGGAGTAGACAGAGTTGAGGCGCTGTTAGGGTAAATGATTGAAGCAAGAAAAGCATGGTAGTGGCTAGAAGAGATTGTTCAAAATAACTTATTAAAAGATGATGAACTTTATGATAAACAAAGAGATTAGAGGGAATATGTTTAGTAAAAAAACATGACAAGAATAAATATCAATTTAATGAGCAATAATACGTACCTAATAAATGATAATAATAATTATAAAATACTCATATTATATATCCTTAAACAACTTAATAACGATATTAGGAGAAAAATTTACGATATTTTAGTTGCTTTTGAGATAATAGAAATAATGGAACAAAGATGGATAGAACTAATTATACCAGATGATATAGATAACTTAGATTTATACGAACTAGATTTATATTCGGATCAATAAAAGCATTTAATCAAAATATGAATACAGAATCATTTGAAAAATGGAGACACACCAAAGAACTAATAGAATTTCAAATATACCTAATAAGACAAAATTTAGATATTTATTTAGAAACAGGAGATACTGAATTTTTAAAATATATGAAAAATAATATAATAAACCTTCAAGAATCACATATAAAAGAAAAACAATTATATGAAGCAACTTTCTCATAAAAATAAAAATAACAGCAAATAATGGACTCAACTACAAAAATGGATGAATCTACCAACGACCTAAAAATAATATGTAACCCCTCAAAATACCAAATATTCTTTAAAGATAAAATATTAATCACTATCATTAAAATAGTTAATCTTAACAGAGATTTACAACAAATCATACTTGATAAAATCATTAATTCTACAGAAGATTTTTGGCCATACGAATCAGATATATATCCAGATATAGACTCAATTAAAAATAATGAATAAAAACACTTCCGCACACATACCACGCACTGGCACTCCAAAAATAGTATCAAAGCATATAGGAGTTATTAGTAAGAAGATAAGAAAATTGAAAAGAAAATTAAAGAGCTTATACCCGGAATATAAACAACTAAGTATTACAAAAACTTATAATAACATATTGAACAAATTAATTAATACCATATCTAAAACAGAATACAAATACATTAAATACTTAAAGAAACAATGACTAATAACAATAACAAACACAGACAAAAGCTTAAACAAATGATTACAGAAAAAAGACAAGAATTAAAACATAGACAAAATAGACTAAAAGCTAATATATTTGCAGGAGTTTGCCATAAATCCCTATTAGCACAAAGAAGAGTTATATTAGAATTACAATTACGAATAGACAGTCTAGAATATAAATACCAACATAATTTATTAATGAATAAAGAAGAATTTGCATTAGAAGAAAAAACATATGTAAATCCGGAAGGATTAAAGATAACAATAGTATTTTCTAATTTAGGAAGAAGATATACAAAAAATAGGAGATAATCTAAATTTAATGTTAGAAAAAGAAAACGGTAAAATTAGAAAATAAATTAACCGCAATGGTTAGAATAACAAAAGAAAATGAAGAAATAGATAGGAAACGAGAAATTGAAAAAATACAACAACAAACTAAAGAAAAAATACAACGAATAGAAGAAGTAAAAAACACTAAAATAATAGAACTAGAAAAATAATTAGAAGTGCTAAAACAATTATATGCAAGTAAGCAAAAAGAAAAAGAAAAACGTAGAGAAGAGGAACAAGAGTTAAAATTGACAAATGAAATAGAAAAATTTAAATTACAATTAGAAGAAGAACAAGACAATCTACCAAAAATAAGCGTAGACGAAATAAGTGAAAAAAGTGATAATGATAATGATCTAGGAGAAAACTATTCGGAAACAAGTGAAACATATACCGAACTAATAGAAAAAATGGAAAAAGCAAAAATAAATCCAGAAATAAATACAGGAGATATGAGCACTGATGATAAACCAAGTACATCAGGAGTAAAAAATCCAAAGCAATTAAATCCAAGCTACTATAGGACAGACTATAATTCATATGATAAAAATAAAATATGGGAAAAAAGGCCGAATAGGAAATGGACACCAAGGCAGATAACTGAACAAAATAATTTTTTAGATCTAGATTGTGTAGCAGATATAAATAAAACAATTCAATTATGGACAGGATATATCTCAAAACAATTAATAGACAATAAAATATCGATAGCTGAAACGCCAGAATATATAGAAAGAACACTCATAGGAACGGTAAAATTATGGTTACAAAATTTAACAAATGAAAGTCTAGCAACATTAAGAAGTGATAAAAAATACGATGGAACAGATGCCACAACAGCTACGGAAATATTATTTAAATATGAAATAGCAATAAGAAATGAATTTGGTAGTATGACGACGGAAATAGAAGAACAAAATAAAGAAAAAATTATAAACAGAAATTTAATGTCAAAATTAGCAATATGTAATATGTGCTATCTAGATGAATATACTTGTGCATTTAAAGACTATTATTACAAAGGAACATATAATCCAGATGAAAGTAAAGAAATGAGAAAATTATATTTTACTAAATTACCAGAACCTTTTAGTTCAAAAATAATAAAAAATTGGAATGAAGCAGAATTAGTAGATACTCTAGGAGCTCGAATAAAATTTTTACAAAATTGGTTTATGGAATTATGTGAAAAATACAAAGAAAATATTAAAATGGATAAAATATTAGTAAGAAATTTAGCATATTGTAAAGATAGAACAGCACCCCAATTCGGATGCACAGATAAATATTATAAAAAACACAAGAAAATAAAAAGATATAGTAGTAAATATAAACCATATAAATCAAAATATAAGTATAAAAAACCAAGAAGAAGATATTATGTAAAAAATTACAAATATAAAAAACCATATAAAACAAAGAAAAAATTAACGGAATGTACTTGTTACAATTGTGGAAAACTAGGACACTTAGATAGAGATTGCAAATTACCAAAAAATCCAAAGAAAAAACAAATTACCGAAATAATAATAGGAGATGATAAATATACACAAATGGAATATATAGATTATGAACTAGGGAGTGAAGACAGTATATATGAATTGTCAGAAAATGAATTATCAGAAAACGAAAGCGAAAACGATATAAATAATAATATAGAAGAATCAGAAGAAGAAAATTATGACTGAAAAAGATGTACGGATAATACAACAAGAAGAACACCAAGATGAACAATCCTCAGAACAAAAAATAATATTTCACACCAATATATTTGAACAAATAAAGGGAAAAGAATTAGATCTAAGCATAGATAAAATATTAGAGGTACCAACAATAAAAAAATTGGTTTAAAAGACAAAAAGAAGAATATTATGTAATAAGCCAAAGAGAACATATAATAGATTGTAAATACATTAAAGGTAAACCTAGAATACCAATCTTAAATAAAAAAGTACTAAATAAAGAAATACAAGATATAAAAGCAAAAAATCCAATAAAATACGTACATTTAGGAGAAACAGAAATACTAATAAAAGCATGTTTTAGAGAAGGAATAGATACCCCTATAGAAATATACTTAGCGGATGATAGAATTATACAACCTATAGAAAAAAGTGTAATAAGTGCAGTAAAAGGTAATCTAATATACCAAAAATTTAAATTCATAATAAGTGCAAATTATTAAGTAGCAATAGATGATAAAAATATAGATAGATCATTAGTTTTATACTGGAAAATGTCGGGAATAGAACTAACACCAGGAAGTAAGATATTTACGGCAAGATGTAAAAACTTATATATACTTACAACAAAACATAAAATAACAGCTAGAAATAAAATAAATAGAATTAAAATAGAAAATCTGTTTGAAAGAATAGTATCAGTTATAGATAATAATGATTATAGTTATGCAAAAATGGACATCGACGAAGACTTAGAAATAGTAAAGGAAAGAATAGAAACGTCAAAACGACAAGTAATGAAATACCGGAAACATCATCAAGAATGAGTACATCAAGAAGGATAAATTATGTAACTCCACCAAAATTAATAGAAGAAATAAAACCATATCATTACTACATAACAGGATTAATGGACCAAAGGAAATATTTAATATTAATAAATACAGGACAACAAGAAAATTATATTGCAAGAGAATTAATACCAAAAAAAGAAATAATAACAAATGAACAACAAAATTCGGAATTACCAAAAGCATTAAGACAAATTGAAGAAACAACCGAAAAAGAATTAATTATTGGAGGAATACCAATATTAATAAATTTCAAAATATATCAAAGAGATAAAAATATCACGTTAGAAAAAGTTAAACCATATAACCTAGAAGATAAGCAATTAACAATAAGTTATGAAAATTAAAAGGTAGTAATCAAAAGAACCTTAATATGATAAAATAATAAATTAACATAATAAATGACAAAAATATATATACTTGCCAAGATAATAGTAGAGGGATACTATAATAGATATTATACACCTATGATGGATACAGGAGCAGAAGCTAACATGTGTAAACATAATTGTCTACCAGAAGATAAATGGGAAGAATTGAAAACACCCTTAGTAGTAACGGGATTTAACAATGAAGGAAGTATGATAACACATAAAGCAAGGAATCTAAAAATACAAGTATGGGATAAAATACTAACCATAGGAGAAATATATAGTTATGAATTTACAAATAAAGATATATTGTTAGGAATGCCATTCTTAGATAAATTATTTCCACATACTATAACAAAGACACATTGGTGGTTTACTACCCCATGTGGACAAAGAGTAGGAGCAAAAAGAGTAAATAATAAATTAAGAAAAACAACACCATGGATCAAAGGAAGTGAAAAAATTACCCAAAAACTAGAAAATGTAACATCAAGCAACCATAAAATAGAAATAATCATATTTTCTATAAATAAGATAAAACTACTCCAAGATAAATTAGAACTACTATATAATGATAATCCCTTACAAGGATGGGAAAAACATAAAACAAAAATAAAAATTGAACTAATAGATGAAAATTGTATAATAATGCAAAAACCTTTAAAATACAATTTTACGGACCTAATAGAATTTAAAATGCATATACAAGAATTATTAGACAATAAATATATACAAGAAAGTAACAGCAAACACACTAGTCCAGCATTTATAATGAATAAACATAGTGAACAAAAACGAGGAAAAAGTAGAATGGTTATAGATTATAGAAATTTAAATGCAAAAACAAAAACATATAATTATCCAATACCAAATAAAATACTAAAAATCAGACAAATACAAGGATATAACTATTTTAGTAAATTTGATTGCAAATCAGGATTTTACCATTTAAAATTAGAATATGAATCTAAGAAACTAACAGCATTTACGGTACCACAAGGATTTTACGAATGGAACGTACTACCCTTTGGATATAAAAACGCACCAGGTAGATACCAACATTTTATGGACAGCTAGTTCAACCAATTAGAAAATTGCATAATACACATAGATGATATACTATTATATTCCAGGACAGAGGATGAACATATAAAATTATTAGAAAAATTTATACACATCATAGAAATATCAGGAATTAGTTTAAGTAAAAAGAAGGCAGAAATAATGAAAAATCAAATAGAATTCTTAGGTATACAAATAGATAAAATGGAATAAAAATGCAAACGCATATAGTACAGAAAATAATTAATTTAAATGAGATACTTGACACAAAAAAGAAGCTACAATCATTTTTAGGATTAGTTAACCAAGTAAGAGAATATATCCCTAAATTAGCAGAAAACTTAAAACCACTGCAGAAAAAATTAAAGAAAGATGTAGAATACCATTTTGACGAAAAAGATAAAATGAATATAAAAAAGATTAAAAATTTATGTAAAGAACTACCAAAACTATATTTTCCAAATGAAAAAAGGCAATTCACATACATAGTAGAAACTGATTCTAGTGATCATAGTTATGGAGGAATTCTCAAATATAGATATGATAATGAAGAAATTGAACATCATTGTAGATATTATTCGGGATCATACACGAAACCACAATTAAAATGGGAAATAAATAGAAAAGAACTATTTGGGTTATATAAATGTTTGTTAGCATTTGAGCCATATATTGTTTATAATAAATTTATTATAAGAACAGATAATACACAAGTAAAGTGGTGGATAACGCGAAAAATACCAGACTCGGTGACAACGAAGGAAATAAGAAGGCTTGTATTAAATATACAAAATTTTACATTTACAATTGAGGTAATAAGGACTGACAAAAATGTTATTGCAGACTACCTATCAAGACAAAGGTACCCAAACTGAGCCAGAAGATAATACAATGAATAAGATACTCGAAGCCATTACTACACTTTGTACTAAAGTGGATAGTATGGATGAAGAGATAAAAAAGCGAAGTCTAAGGCTAAAGATAGGAGTCCCCAGGAAGACTATAAACATCCGGAGCTAGAAGGAGACGTTGGGAAACTCCAAAAAACCCAAAACAATTTATTTGCTAATAATGCAGGTACAAGTGCAGGTACAAGCGGACAACCTACAAAACCACAATACAAAAATACCAATTTAAATACAATGTTCACAAACCCATTTACTCAAAAAATACAAAGACCAGTTATGGTACCACCCCAAATAAATACATACGCATCAAGTTTACAACAAGAGAAAAAGATATACAACCATTTGTCCCAAAACTACATACAAAACATATACAAAATCCAGACATATTTAAACCTAAACCCAAGATCAGTTACAACTACAGACCCAACCCAAGACTACATAACCCAAAAATTACAAGGATATAACAGACTTATCGCACAGCCAAAAACAAGTTCAAACTTAGTCAAAACATGTTACCATTATGGACTACTTAGTACAGTATATACATATGACGGAGAAGAGCTACAAGGAATACCAGAAATACACCAAGCATTTCTAACCTACAAAAGAGTTACAAAAGGAAATTTATTCTATGTAAAATTCTATACAGCACCAGCAGAGATATTATATGACGAGATAAAACCAGTGATCCAAGTTGTAAAACTGGGATTGACAAAAAACATGATATTACCAGACGATATAATAATACAACCAGAAATACCTATGATCAAAATACCCAATTTCTATGCAAACAAGCGAATTATTGGAATTTCAACCATTATTCAAGAGCTAGCAGATAATTATTTAAATGGAAACGCAATATGGAGCTACTACGCCAGAGACCAATTAATGATTTATTCAAATTCAAGAAGTGTAAGAGAAGCAGATATGGAAGAAGTCCAACAATGGATATTATCATTACTTAGACCAGAAGAGAAACCGACGACAAGAGCATTGAAGAATGAATTTATTTCTCAAAATCTATTAACAAGATACTGCAAGATAATTAGTCATAAATATCCAGATCATCGTTGTTCAAAATGCAAAGGAGGAGATATGACAGAGATACCAGATGTACAGCTGGAATGAAGATATGTGTAAAAGAGAAAAAGACGACAAAAAAATAGTGAAGGCACAGATATGTGAAAGGAGGAAAATAAGTCAAAGGAAAATAATGGAATGGGAAATAATGGAATACCACGTTTTGCCTACCATAGATAGGATTAGATAGATGTCATTGTCAATGTCACTGTCAGTTATTTAAAGTTTTTGTACCATATTGTAAAAAAGCCATAAAATAATGGACAGATGTAAAAATAGGAATAGTATAATTTTTGTTTTATTATAAAAAGTCGTAAAGTAAATAGTAAGAGTCATTCATGAACAGTAAAGGTCGTTCATGAAAGGTCATTTGTGAATAGTAAGGGTCATATGTAAATAGTAAGAGTCGTTTTTTCCTTCTATAAAAGGAGGGAAGAGGATGTAGGATAGGATCATGAGCAATCAGAAGAAAAAAGCATCAGATCAGCAAAAAAATCCCCCACCTCTTAATTCCTCACTTGTAAACCTTCCATATACATAAATAAAATATATCTTTTAAGTAAGCTATGGAGCATCTAGACGAGCTAAAAAATCAGGTATACTTATTCATAGTCATGTATAGCTAAACTTTTATATTCCTTATAATCTCTTTTATATCATAATTGTTTATCATGTTTTAGTACTGTTATAAAGAACATCTTAAGAAGGCTTGCCATGGCTAAATATTGCTGAGAGTAGTTAAGCCCAGACTATGCCATCCTAAGGTCGAAACCGGTAGGCAAGGAGGCCGTTTAGGGGAGTAGACAAAGTTGAGGCGCTGTTAGGGTAAACGATTGAAGCAAGAAAAGCATGGTAGTGGCTAGAAGAGATTGTTCAAAATAACTTATTAAAAGATGATAAACTTTATGATAAACAAAGAGATTAGAGGGAATATGTTTAGTAAAAAACATGACAAGAATAAATATCGATTTAATGAGCAATAATACGTACCTAATAAATGATGATAATAATTATAAAATACTCATATTATATATCCTTAAACAACTTAATAACGATATTAGGAGAAAAATTTACGATATTTTAGTTACTTTTGAGATAATAGAAATAATGGAACAAAGATGGACAGAACTAATTATACCAGATGATATAGATAACTTAGATTTATACGAACTAGATTTATATTCGGATCAATAAAAGCATTTAATCAAAATATGAATACAGAATCATTTGAAAAATGGAGACACACCAAAGAACTAATAGATTTCCAAATATACCTAATAAAACAAAATTTAGATATTTATTTAGAAACAGGAGATACTAAATTTTTAAAATATATAAAAAATAATATAATAAACCTTCAAGAATCACATATAAAAGAAAAACAATTATACGAAGCAACTTTCTCACATAAAAATAACAGCAAATAATGGACTCAACTACAAAAATGGATGAATCTACCCACGACTTAAAAATAATAAGTAACCCCTCAAAATACCAAATATTCTTTAAAGATAAAATATTAATCACCATCATTAAAACAGTTAATCTTAACAGAGATTTACAACAAATCATACTTGATAAAATCATTAATTCTACAGAAGATTTTTGGCCATACGAATCAGATATATATCCAGATATAGACGTAATTAAAAATAATGAATAAAAACACTTCCGCACACATACCGCGCACTGGTACTCCTTCTAGCCACTACCATGCTTTTCTTGCTTCAATCGTTTACCCTAACAGCGCCTCAACTCTGTCTACTCCCCTAAACGGCCTCCTTGCCTACCGGTTTCGACCTTAGGATGACATAGTCTGGGCTTAACTACTCTCAGCAATATTTAGCCATGGCAAGCCAAGTCGGCAGTAAGACATTTGATTTGCTTGAGAGTAGTCTTTGGTAGGTGATATAGCCTAGAGAATATGAATTGGGATGGATTGAAGCACAATTTTAACAAGAGTAGCTCTTCCTCCAAAGCTAAGCATCTTAGTTTGCCAACCTCTGATTCTAGCTGCCACCTTGGAGACCATATTTGAAAAATATATCACTCTTGGGCATCCAATGTACAGTGGACAACCTAAATAAGTGATAGGACTATCTTTCTGAGAGAAGCTAGTGGTGACTTTAATAGTATCAATAATATCTTGCGGAGTATCAGAAGGAATCATGAAATGACTTTTTTCCTGGTTAATAAGCTGGCCAGAGACATTCTCATAAGTAGACAGAACACCCATAATAAGCTTCAGGGAACTTTACTTAACTAAGGATAATATAATCACATCATCCGCAAAGCTCAGATGATTAATTTGAGGCCCATTCTTCTCCATATAGAAACCTTGGTTCAAGTGGTGGTTGTGGAGGTTGTTAAGCATCCTAGAAATCATTTCAGCACCAAGGATGAATAGAGCCGGGGAAAGTGGGTCACCTTGCTTGAGACCCTTAGTCGAATGAAAGAAGCCATGTATTGAACCATTTATAATGACTAAGTACCAGTTGTTTTCCATGATTCTCCATACCATATCAATGAAGATCTCCCCAAATCCCATTCTTCTCAAAATAAGACAAATAAAGGACCAGGAAACTCTTTCGTATGCTTTTGCCATGTCAAGCTTAATGACAACATTGTCACCCTCATTTGGTTTCTTAATGTTGCGAGTAATTTCATGGTCAAGCATAATGTTTTCCGAGATGCTTCTACCTTTAACAAATCCCGACTGGTTGTCCGAGATAAGTAGAGGAAGTATAGGGGCAAGTCTTAAACAAAGAAGTTTGGAAATGATTTTGTTGGTGAAATTGCTAAGACTTATTGGTCTGAAATCTGAGAGCTTATTTGGATGATCTACTTTTGGGAGTAAAACCAAATATGCATGTGAAAAATATTTGGGCATAGTGTGGATTGGACAACATCTAGAAGATCTGAGCAAATAATGTCCCAGCAAGCTTGGAAAAATCTACCATTCATTCCATCTGGTCCAGCCGCAGAATTAGGATTCATGGAAAACACAACTTGCTTAATTTCCTCTATTGTAGGCATAGCTTGAAGACTCATGTTCTGTTCACCGGTAACCATTCTGGGGATACAACTAAGAGCCTCTTCATTAATCACTTTCTCTTCCCCGGAAAAAATCTTTTGGAAATGATCACAGGCAGCAGTAGTAATAACATCATCATCTTGAATATATTCACCCTGACCATCACAAATCTTGTGGATAAAGAGCCTTCTTCTTCTACCTCTCATTAAAGCATGGAAGTATTTGGAATTGACATCTCCCTCCTTGAATCACTGAAGTTGGGTTTTTTGCTTAAGAATAGCCTCCTCCAATTTCATGTATCTTATATATTCAGTATTCACCCAATTGAGCTTGGTTCTATTCTCATCAGTATTGTTGTTGATCATCTCTTCTTCAACAATTCTGACCCTTTCCTCATACTCTTTCACAGTAGCATATATATCTCCATATTCAGCTTTGGACCAATTGCTAAGGGTAGAAGATACTCGTTTCATTTTCATGTGAAATCTCCACATAGGATTGTCTTCAATATCTCTGTTCCAGCAGGTTCTAACAGTCTCCATAAAGCTCTGATTATTAACCCAACAGTGAAGAAATTTAAAGTACTTAGTGGTATTCTCATGATTCACAGTAAGCTCCAGAAGTAATGGGCAATGGTCTGACCTAACAGTAGGTGAGTAATAGAAGTGTGAGGCATGATTTCCAACCATTTGTCATTGACCATAGCTCTATTTAATCTTTTCCAGATTCTAGAGTTTAAGGATCGCAAATTGCACCAGGTGAATTTTTGACCATGGTAAACAAGATCAGTAAGACCACATGCTTCAATAACCCCTATAAACTCAAAGCTCTTATTCATGTTGTAATAAAGACCTCCCAGCTTTTCCTCCGGATCAATAATAACATTAAAATCCCCTATAGTGCACCAAGGTTTATCAATGTTAGCATAATGTAGAAGTCTGTCCCAGAGAGGTCTTCTCAAATGATCTTTGCACTTAGCATAGATGAAGGTGTTGATGAAGGTAGTAGGATGTTCTACATGCTTGATTTCACAAGTAATATATTGATCATCAGCTTCTAAAACATTGCAGTCAATATCTTTAGTCCAAAATATCCAGATTTTTCCATTAGCATTACATGTAGCATTATCCATGGCAAGTTGCACTCTACTGATGTTGAGCTGAGACTTGTCAGAAAAAGGTTCAAGGATGGCTATCAAAGATAGCCTATGAATATGTTTGAGGTATTGAATTCTTTCCATAGCTCCCTGGGTATTAATACCCCTTGCATTCCAAATGATTGTACTAGTCATTGGAAACCTTTGCTTTGAGATCTGGTCTGAGGTCTGCCAGTGCTGGCAGGTGTACTAGAAGTAGCTTGCTTGTTGAAGTGAACCTTCTGTTGTTGACCCTTAGGAGATAATCTATTTCTTTTTGAAACTTGTTGGATTTCTTCTTGCATATCACTATCAAAAGTAGAGCCAAAAGCTTTGATAAGTTGTTCACTAGTTTCTTCTTCATCATCTTGTTCTTCAATAGACTGAGTATCTTGGTCGAACTCATCTTCAGAATGTAAAACTCTATACTCATCTTTATCGTCAGGAGGTGAACTTGGAACTGTGGTAAGAGTACATTGGTTCTTTGGATTATCAGGAGCATTCTCATGGATCTGGAGAGGGGGAATAACTAGACCAGCTTGTTCATTAACTAAGACAAAATTCTTTTGTCCCTTTTTTAGTTTCTCCTCCTTCTCTTTTTCCTCTTTTTCTTGTCTTCTCTTAAGAGCTTTTCTTTTGCTAAGTTGAAGAATGGATTTATTATTTAGAGCTTGGGAGCCTTCTTCAGATACACCTTTCCCAGTGACAGCATTATTAAGAGCCTGATTAGAGTGATCCGGAACCTGATTACCCGACATTTGCACACTGTTTTGACCCACAAAAATACCATGTTCAGCACCTTGAGTAGCACCAAGAACCTGAGTATGATGTGCAATATTATCCTTAGGCCAACTTGAGTTAGGATGGACCAAGTTATTCTGTTTTGAGGACAGATTCTGGTCATGAGCAATAGCAGAATTTTTTCCATCTTCCTTGCTTGGAATTGAACCCAAATCTGCACCTACTTCATGAAACTAAATCAGACCTCAAACATTGAGACAAACACAACCTCTGAACCTGATCCGAGCAATTGTTATGGACCCCAGTAGAACCTAATTTCTGAGCAATATCTGAACCCTCAGGAGTTTGAACATGAACATGTGGACTCAGCCTTGTACCAGCATGTTGGGTCAACTGTTGCAACTGATTAGCAGCCATAATAGAGCCCAATACCTGCTGTTGATCAGCACCCATATTTGATCCTTGACCTTGGATCTTATGAGATCTAGAACCATGAACATGAATCTGATTTGAGGCTAAAGAAGAGCCCAAAATTTTAATATGTTCAGAACCATAAAATGTACCAGAACCATGGACTTGATCAGCCCCAGAAAACTGACCGATAACCGGATTTGAGAGCTCATTTTGATGAACTGATTTACCCAAGTTCTGAGACTGATTTAGGCATAAATTCTGAACCCCATCAGTATTCAAACTTTGAACCAAATCAACACCCACAGTTGAATATTTTCTTAACCCACAAGATCATGAATTTTCTAAACTAAAGCGTTGTTCATAACATTTTGATGAATAGTGGTAATGGGATAAACAGTGGTAGCAGGGGCTCTAGAGTCAATCCTATGGTCAACCGGTGTGTTCTCATGCAAAACATGAGACAAATCCCTCCCCTTGGATACCCCTTCCTGCAAGTTAGTAGATTTCTCATTCTTCCCTCCATCCGTACCTCCATCAACTTCAGAATCAGATAAAACATCAATAATAATATTTGAGGGGTCACGGGGGTGTGGGAGCATTGAGTCAATACCTGAGATTCCTTTGTTTTGCAATTTTTCCACATCACAAGGGGGTTTCAGGGGAGTGGGAATAACAAAATTCACAGGGAGATGGGGTGGTCGATCCTTCACACTAGGATCAACATAATCTGAAGGAGATTCAAGAGTTTCAGCTATGATACCTGCTTGATGTTCATCATGAATTTGGTGAGGTATTTCATTTTGTTTACTGGGAGAGACAGGTCTGAATACTTGTCTTTGTTGACGCCCCCTGAAATTCTTTCTTTTTTGGGTTTGCCATTCATCCTCAATGTTCTCCGGATTGGGTTTATGTTGAAAATCCATGGTACTTGAAACACTAGCAATAGTATTAGAAGCATTAGCATTAATATCAGAATACTGAGAGATACCTGGTGGAGGTATTTCATGGTTTTTCCTCCTGGTGGCAGTTTGTTCAACTTAGCCTCAGCTTCAAGTTCTTTTCTTCTCTTGTAATCATCATCTTTTTTCTTGATGTTACACGCATGAACAAGATGCCCTTGGTGTTTGTAATAAGAACAATAATCCGGTATTCCCTCATATTGAATGGCTTGCCACCTTCCGATAGTCAAATCATTTTCATCAAACCCCATCCAAACATGAGATGGCCTTTCTTTAGTGATATCAAATTGCAACCGTACTTTAGCCACACTACCTCTTGTTTTTTGTATAGAGGTCGTGTCTAAGTACAAAGTTTTGCCAATAGGTGAGAGAAGAGCCATAATGAATTCCTTGTTGTAGAAATGCATAGCTACAGAAGAGTAACCCAAATAGGGACTATAGACGTTTCTTCCTCCGGCCTAAATGTAGGAGTCCAAAATTGCAATCTCATTAGTTGACCCTCGATATACATCTTTTGCTTGTTCCAAACGGTGAGGTGATCATCTTCATTATCAAGATCAATATAGATATGTCTTGCATTGAAATGAGCAATCTTGACCCCACCCGTTAGTTGAGTCTGGAGGATGAAGCTCTTCCTTATAAGCTCTATCTTTGGCATAGTATTGTTAAACTTGCCAACTAGAGTATACTTGCATCTTCCTACCAATTTCACCATGAAATCTTCCTTTTTGAATATAACAGTAGAAAAACCTTGTCTAGTGGTGATTTTGGGAGTGGAGAGCTCTATAGGGATCTCATTTTTAGTTTGGTTGGACCTTAAACGAGTAGCATAAGTATGAGCTATAGTAAATGAGGTTGGATCAGGAATGGGTTTATTTTTAGGATTGTTGTTTGGATTTGGGGTGTTAGTAACTTTGGTAGTAGTATCTGCTGGAGGTGGTTGCTCGTTAGGATTCGTGTTGTAAGAAACTTTGGTAGTAGTATCTACTGGAGGAGGCTGCTTGTTTTGATCAGAAGGATCATGTCTACCAAAATTATTGGAGACGTTAGGATAGGCTGAAGAGGTAGCATTGGAAGGCTTTTGAGCTTGTTTTGATTGGTTCGTATCTAGCTTTGACTTTGGGGTTTTGGTTAGACTTGGGATCACTAGGAGGTTGGTTTTCCCTACTGTTATCATTAGTTTCCTCAGAAGTTATCTCATTGTTCTGCATCAAAGAGGTCAGTTCCAAAGCATTTTGCTCAATTGCATTAGATTGCAATTGAGCTCCAACATCATTCAAAGCATTAGGATCAATAGAGATAGAGTTTTGAGCATTAGAAAACTTACCTTGATCCGAATTTGACACTGCTATGTCTTGATCTTGATCAGAACCAGTAGGTATGTGTTGAATAAGTGCATTTTTCTGATCATTACTAAGTTGCTGGTTCATCTCCAAAGATGAAGGTGTATACAATGCCAAAAAAGATTTCCCAGGAACACTTGTGATCAATTTGGAACTACTCCTTAGTTCTTGTATTGAATCTTTGTTGATATTATCAATTACGTTGGTAGTTTGATCCAAATGACCTATAACACCAATTTTTTCAGTCACTGGAAACTTATCTCCGGCCAATTAAGCTAAGCTGCCAGCCTTGAATGAAAAATTCAATGGGCTTTGGGGCTCATCAGTTGATTCTTTGGTGGGGAAAACATTCCCAATACCATTTCCAATTAACTGGCAATGATTTTGCCCGGAAAAATCTATCGGAGCTTCACCGGAACCACTGCCTGTGACTTAATAAATGGATATTCCACCATTAAAATTGATGTTACTTACCTCAATAGGAGCGTCTTGGTGTGGAGAAGAAATCCCAGTGTTCAAAACTCCATGAACATGCTTGGAGTTGTTCGAATTTGAGTTTTCAAGACCTGCGATTCACCGCCGCCTGAATCCTCGTCGTTGAGCATTTCATCACCAATCTTTGCAAATATTGTACTGTTGGGTGCGCTGAGATGTGGGGATGAAACCCCAGTACTCAAATCTCCACGAATCTCGGTGGAAAGAGCATGATTTTGTGATTTTTCACTTGCGTTTTTCCTTCTAATCGTGATTTGAGATCTCTCAAACGGGTTGAGTGAATTCGTTGAACATTGATGTGTATGTAGCTTAGATGTTGTAAAATCATTTCCAATTGATGGATTTACATGAATCAAACTAGCATTTGACATAAAAACAATTTTTTGTGCCCATTTCAACTCCTCATCAGAAATCGCTACATTGATCGCGGGATTGATTTGCGAATTCGTGGAGTTGTGAGATGAATTTGATGATGATTCTTATTGGGTTTTGTTGGAATTATCATTGTTCTTAGTTTGTGATTTATCCAGTGGCCGAAGAATCTCTACCGGTGGCTCTAAGGCCATTCGGAGAGGCTGACAGTGTAGTTTCCTTGAGGAAATTCTAGAGAGAGAAATTTTTAGAGAGAGAAATTTTTAGAGAGAGAAAATTACCGTTACACTTAGGCTCTCGGTTGCTCTCTCCCGAATATAGATCTTAGCTAGCCATTTCACATTGTATTTAGTCTTCACCGATATAAAATGAGCTGATTTAATAAACCTATTCATGATCACTCAAATAGAGTTAAACTTTTTGTCATGCCTCGAGGCTACCCCCTAGATTTAATGTGGTCCTCAGAGTCACAAAGGACCCCAAGTTAACCCTTGATTTGGCATAAACTAAGCATTCTGAATATATATTAAATATTAAGGGGAAGCTAAACTGAATATAAGCATGAGTTCCAAAAATTTTATTAGGCATAACTAAGTTAAATATAAGACTGGAACAAAAAAACTAACTAACTGAAAGCTAAAAAGTCTAACTCTATGTTTGAAAGACTCTACTAATGATGAGTTTCTTGGGACAAGCCCCCAGCTAACTCAAAAATACTGAAAACTGTATAACTAGGAAAAAGCAATATAAAATCCATCCTCGGATGATGAGGACTCACCACTGGCTATCACTGGGATGGCGCTGAGTCAAACTGATCGTGATCCTGAATATAAAACCCAAACCTACATCATAATAGGATGCAACATATAAAGTATGTGTCAGTACTTCGGATGTACTGAGCATGCGAGATATGCTAGTAACTGAAAATAGACAAAGATGCTAGCATGCTATTTAAAACTATAAACTGGACTGTAGTACATAGGACCAAAGTATAATCATGCAATAAAAGTTGGAATGCAAGAGTAGTCTGAAAAGCATAATGTAAAGTTGTATAAACAAACAGTGAGGGACTAATGCACACTACTGAAACTGATACTATGGGAGATCCTGTTAACCGACATTAACCACGTGAGCTAAATATGGAGTCCAATATATACGCCCTATCAAGAGGACCTAATATACCTTGCCATAGTATAGAGGCATAACTGGCGTGATCACTAAACTGAGGCTCGCTGAGGGGCTAAATAATCCTATGGTGGCACGTAGTTTTGGAACTTTAGGATACGTTGAACCCTAGTCCAACTCGGTGCTAAGTACTACTCCTAAAACTGATATGCTAGCTCATTTAAACTGAGGTCCTGAGTTTCTGTGTCAGAAATATACTAATCTGAAATCATTATTTTCTGAAAGCTATAACTGGAAGCTGACTAAACTTTGTTTAAAACTTTAATGTGAATATCATGAACTAGATTCTTAGTTAAACCATTTCATGAGAAAATACTACATATTAGGGCTAAATTCTTGATTTCTCAAATCATGGTGAAAACTCATGCAAATCATTAAAAATAGAATTCAATTCATATAAAATAGGATTTAAATCATGTAGGGATCATAAAGACTAAATTCTGGAATAATTTGCATAATTGGGTAGGAACCCTAGTTTTATAAACCATGAACATTTGAAGGAAAGACTGGAGTTTTAGGAATAAAGGTGAACTAAACCCTTACTGAATACCCACATACCTGGTAGAATATGATTCCTGAATTGGTGATGGAGTTTTGAAGCTTTGGAGAAGAAAGCCCTAGGTTGGTGGAGAGAAAACTTCTTCTGTTCTTTCTTTCTAAGACTAGAACAATTGAATGAGGGAAAAACTAGGCTAATCTGATTTAACCCTTTTAAATTAAGCCTAAAATGACCTATAGTTAGTTAAAATAAGAGGGGAAAGGTCTAAAATACCTCCAAGGAATTAAATTAAAAACTGTTGAAAATTTTGTGACTCAGGTTCCACAGACGAAAACCATGGTCTGTGGATACTTCCACGGCCGTGGAACCCTATCGTGGTTCCTGGGCCTTTTTATCAAGCTGCGAGACTAAGATCCACGAACTGGGTTCATGACTCATGGAACCATCCAGGTTCTGTAGAACCAGTTCATGGTTTCTGAGGGATTGATGACCCTCAGTTCTGAGATTCACAAGAGCACTCCACGGTCCATAGATCATTCCATGGTCTGTGAAAACTGGTCATGGTTTCTTGGAAACTGAAGGGTCTCAGGTCTGATTTCCACGGAGGCCTTCCGCGACTCGTGGATCCTTCCACAATCTGTGGAAACCATTCATGGTTTTAGCTAAGACTTGGAAAATTTTATTTTCTTATTTTTCTGAGCTGGTTCTAGGCTTGGAAGTTCTGGGGTATTACAATATATTTTCCTTGGGATCATTCGTCCTCGAATAAAGACTAAACAAGCTGAGTTTGGAGAGAAAGAGCTGCAATCCCTACCAACTGAGTACTAGAAGCTGATATCTGTCTGAATTGAGTTCTAAGGACATGAAATCATGATGAGAATATCAGAATAGCTAAGGAAACATAATACAGAGACTGAAATGCATGAGAGTAAATTGCGGAACTGGGAAGGAACTATTACCTCCAGATGAAGCTGGATCAGAAGGAAAGAGGTGAGGGTACTTGGCCATCATAGTTGCTTCTGCTTCCCAAGTAGCTCCCTCAACTGACTGATTCCTCCATAGAACTTTCACTGAAGCAACTTCTTTATTTCTCAACCTATGAACTTGACAGTCAAGAATCTCAACTGGAACCTCTTCATAAGAGAGACTATCTTTCACGCCCACACTTTCTAAAGGCACAACTAAAGCTGGATCAATGATGTATTTCTTCAATAATATATATGGAAGATAGGGTGCCCCAATACTAAGTCTATGGGCAACTCTAACTCATAAGCCACCCTGCCAACTCTCCTCAGAATCTTATAAGGGCCTACATATCGGGGACTAAGCTTCCCCTTCTTACCAAACCTCATCACCCCATTCATGGGTGACACCTTCAGAAATACCCAATCGTCAACCTCAAATTCTAGCTCCCTTCTCCTCACATCTGCATAGGACTTTTAACAACTTTGAGCCACCTTCAACCTTTATCTAATAAAATGAACTTTTTCCATAGTCTCATAGACTGAATTTGAACCTATCAAAGCAGCTTCACCTATCTTAAACCAACCTATAGGTGATCTACACCTCCATCCATAAAGTGCCTCATACGGAGACATCTGAATGCTAGAGTGGAAATTGTTATTATATGCAAACTCTATAAGAGGTAAATGATCATCCCAATTACCCTTGAAATCAATTGCACAAGCCCTCAACATATCCTCTAAAGTCTGAATGGTCCACTCTGCCTGACCATCTATCTGCGGGTGAAAAGTTATGCTAAGATTATCCTGAGTACCAAGACCATTCTAAAATGACCTTCAAAACTGAGATGTGAACATAGTACCCCTATCTGAGATGATGGATAAGGGAACCCCATGCAACTTGACTATCTCACGGATGTAGAGCCTGGCATCGTCCTCTGCTGAGTCTGTAGTCTTGACAGCCAACAAGTGGGCTGACTTAGTGATCCTGTCTACTATCACCCAAATAAAATAATGTTGTCAACGAGTACAATGTAAGCCTGTGATGAAGTCCATATTGATCACTTCCCACTTCCAAGTAAGAATACTGATATCCTAAATCAAACCTTCCAGTCTCTAATGTTCTACCTTAACTTGCTGACAGTTGGGACACTTAGCTACAAAGTCTGCAATCTCCCTTTTCATGCCATTCCACCAATATACTTCCCGTAGGTCATGGTACATCTTGGTGGCACTGGGATGAATAGAATACCTGGAGCTGTGAGCCTCTGTCAAAATCCGCTGCCTCAAGTCATCCACATTAGGCACACATAGGCGACCTTGGTAACAAAGTACACCATCTCCCATTTAGGAGAAAACCTCTACTCTCTACTGATGGGTAGCACCCTTTAACTGAAGCAAAATAGGGACACTATCTTGCTTCTCCTTCACCTCAACTACTAAGCAAGATTTTGAACCATTCTGAACTATGATACCACCCTCTATTGTGTCTGTAAGGCAAACCCCTAGGCGAGCGAGTCTATGAACATCCTTAGCTAGTTCCTTCTTCTCATCCTTAACATGTGACACACTACCCATAGACAATTAGCAAAGTTCATCAGCCACTACATTGGCCTTACCCGGAGTTAAAGTACACTCATATCATAGTCTTTGAGAAGTTCTAGCCACCTTCTCTGACAAAGGTTTAACTCTTTCTGAGTGAACACATACTGAAGGCTCTTATGATCTATGAATACATCTACATGGACACCATACAAGTAGTGTCTCCATATCTTCAAGGCAAAAACAGCTGCTACCAACTCAAGATCATAAGTCAGGTAGTTCTTCTCATGAATCTTAAGTTTTCTAGAGGCATATGCAATGACCTTACCATGTTGCATCAGAACACAACCTAAGCCAACTCTGGATGCATCACAATACACTACGAAACCATATGAACCCTCTAGTAGAGTCAAAACTGGAGCGGTGGTCAATCTAGTCTTCAACTCTTGGAAGTTTTTTTCACACTCATCTAACGATTGAAACTTAACCTTTTTTTGAGCCAACCTGGTCAACAGAGCAGCTATGGATGATAACCCTTCAATGAACCTCTTGTAGTAAAGCTCCTAATGTTTGTTAGAGAGATAGGTCTAGGTCAGTTCCTTACTGCCTCTATCTTCTGAGAATCTACTCGAATGCCCTCCTTAGACACCACATGACCCAGAAAAGAAACTGACTGCAACCAAAACTTGCACTTACTGAACTTAGTGAATAGTTGGCGATCCTTGAAAATTTGCACACAACTCTCAAATGAGTAGCATGCTCCTCCTTATTCCGAGAATACACTAGGATGTTATCAATGAAGACAATGACAAACATATCTAAGTACTGCTTGAATACCCTATTCATCAGATCCATAAAGGTTGTGGGAGCATTGTTAGTCCAAAAGACATACCTACAAATTCATAGTGACCATATCGAGTTCTGAAGGCTGTCTTTAAAATACCACAAACTCTAACTCTGAGCTGGTGATAACCGAATCTGAGTTCAATCTTGGAAAAGTAACTGGCACCCTAAAGTTGGTCAAACAAGTCATCAATCTTGGGGATGGGATACGTATTCTTGATTGTGACATTGTTCAACTGATGGTAGTCTATGCACATTCTGAGTGAACCATCTTTCTTACACATGAAGAGGACTGGGGCACCCCATAGAGAGATGTTGGGTCTGATGAAACCTTTGTCTAGAAGGTCTCTTAGCTGATCTTTCAACTCCTTAAGCTAAGCTGGAGCCATTATGAAAGGAGGAATGGAGATGGGCTGCATATCTGGAAGAAATTCTATCCTAAAGTCGATCTCCTGCTTAGGAGGGACTCTAGGCAGATCCTCAGGAAACACTTCAGGGAACTCGCCAACTACAAGAATGGACTGAAGAGATGGGGTTTTGGATTCTGAATCCTTGATCCAAACTATGTGGTAGAAATACCCTTTTGAGATTATCTTTCTGGCTTTGAGGTAAGATATAAAGTGACCCTTAGACGTCAGAGAACTATCCCGCCATTCTAAGACACGCTCATCAGGAAACTGGAATTCTACGACTTGGGTTCTGCAGTTGATTGAGGCATAATAGGCGTGTAGCCAATCCATGCCAAGAATAACATCGAAGTCAGTCATATCTAATTCTACTAAGTTGTTGAGGTGATTTTATGAAGGACTGAAATTGGGCAATCTCTGTATACCCTCTTATCTAAAATTGACTCATCGACTGGGGTGGAGATTGAGAAGGGTTCTAAGAGTATTTTAGGACTGACTCTGAATTTTCATGCAACATATGGGGTTACAAAATATAGCGAAGCCCCTGGGTATAACAAAGCATAGACATTAAGAGAGAAGACTAACAACATACCAGTGACTGTCTGGTGAACTCTCCTAATCCTGACATGATGACATAGCAGAGACAGTTTTGATGCTGACCGCCATTTGTGCCAGAAGTAGTACCCTGCTGGGCCATGAGACCTGTCGAAGCTACTGAAGTAGTAGACTAAGCTCGGTTACCTCCCTGACCCTTCCTGGCTGAGGGTCACTCCTTCAACCTATGGGCTAGTTGACCACACCCAAAATACCTCTCTCTGCCAGTAAGGCACTGCTGGATGATTCTTTCCACACTTAGAGCATGCTGGGAATGTGCGGTTGCCTGAAACACTACTCTGAGACTTAGAGCTTGATGCCCTCTTTTTCTGGTCCTATCGAGGTCTGGGGGATGGGGCATTGGCTGATGTTTGGACCCTTGCCTTAGATTTACAAACTCTTTTGCCTTATCCTCACTCAACTCTCTCGGGAAAAACCTGTCCAGAAAAGCCCTAGTAAAATAATCCCAAGTGATATTAGTTGCATTCATGCCTCTACTGTTTTTTCACTGTGTGAGCCAGATGTGAGCCACCTCCTTAAGCTGATAAGATGCCAGCTCAACACTCTCAACCCCTGAAACCTATATCACCTCAAGAATCTTCTTGATCTCATCAATAAATTTTTGTGAATCCTCATCTACCTTTGACCCAAAGAACTCTGGGGGATTTATGCGGATGAAATCCCTAACTCTGGCAGCGATAGTCCCACCATTTAGGTTAGCGAGAATATGTGGCTGTTGATTTGCTTGGGAAATCACATCTTGTGCCAATAGCTGAATGGCATTTCGAAACTCGGCATTGGTGACCTTATGGTCCAGAACTGGAGGATTTGCGTTAGCATTGCAAGCATTGTTTTAGCGAGGAGGCATGATCTGAAATGCATAAAGAACAGATTAGAAAGGGATAATTAAAGTTTACTCCATCGCACGATGTTGAATATAAAAGAAGTGGAGTTTTCTACAAATGTCTCGCAGTCTATCCCTCATAAGTGTGGCACGCTTCACACTCATGAAAAATACCCTACTTAACGCGGCTTTCAGACACCCTAGGACTCTTAAACCTGTTGCTCTGATACAAAGTTTGTCACACTCCAAGGCTACCTCCTAGACGTAACACGGTGCTCAGAGTCACAAGTGGCCCCAAGCTAACCCTTGATCTGGCATAAGCTAAGCATTCTTAATATATATCAAATATTAAGTGGAAGCTAAACTAAATATAAGCATGAGTTCCAAAAATCTTATTAAGCATAACTGAGTTGAATGTAAGACTGAAACAAACAAACTAACTAACTGAAAACTGAAAAGTCTAACTCTATATCTGAAAGCCTCTACTAATGATGAGTTGCTTGGGACAATCCCCCAACTAACTCCAAAATACTAAAAACTGGATAACTAGGAAAAAGCAATATAAAATCTGTCCTCGAATGATGAGGACTCACCACTGGCTATCACGGGATGGCGCTGAGTAAAACTAATCACGAGCCTGAATATGAGAACCTGAACCTGCATCATGATAGAATGCAACAAATAGAGTATGTGTCAGTACTTCGGATGTACTGAGCATGAGAGATGCGCTAGTAACTAAAAACACACTAAGATGCTAGCATGCTATTTAAAATTGCAAACTGAATTGTAGTGCATAGGCCCAAAGTATAATCATGCAATAAAAGCTAGAATGGAAGAGTAGTCTGAAAAGAATAATATAAAGCTATATAAACAAGCAGTGAGGGCCTAATGCACACTACTGAAATTGATACTGTGAGAGGGCTTGTTAACCGACATAAACCATGTGAGCTAAATGTGGAGTCTGATGTATACATCTCTTCGAGAGAACCCAATATACCTTGCCAGGGTATAGAGGCATAACTGGCGTGATCACTAAACTGAGGCCCACTGAGGGGATAAATAATCCTATGATGGCATGTAGTTTTGGGACTTTAGGGTACACTGAACCCTAGTCCAACTCGGAGCTAAGTACTACTCCCAAAACTGGTATGCTAGCTCATTTAAATTGAGGTCATGAGTTTCTGTGTCAGAACTATACTAATCTGAAATCGTTATTTTCTGAAAGCTACAACTGAAATTTGACTAAACTTTGTTTAAAACTTTAATGCTAATATTCTGAACTAGATTCTGAGTTAAACCATTTCATCAGAAAATACTACATATTAGGGCTAAATTCTTGATTTCTCAAATGATGGTGAAAACTCATGCAAATCATTAAAAACATAATACAATTCATATAAAACAGGATATAAATCATGTAGGGATCATAAAGACTAAATTTTGGAATAATTTGCATAATTGGGTAGGAACCCTAGTTTTATAAACAATGAACATATGAAGGAAAGACTGGAGTTTTAGGTAAAAGGGTGAACTAACCCTTGCTCAATACGCACATACCTGGTAGAAGATGATTCCTGAATTGGTGATGGAGTTCTGAAGCTTTAGAGAAGAAAGACCTAGGTTGGTGGAGAGAAAACTTCTTCTGTTCTTTCTTTCTAAGACTAAAATGATTGAATGAGGGAAAAACTAGACTAATATGATTTAACCCTTTTAAACTAAGCTAAAACGACCTATAGTCGGAGTTAAAATAAGAGGGGGGAGGTCTAAAATACCCCCAAGGTATTAAATTAAAAGCTACTGAAAATTTTATGACTCTGGTTCCACGAATGGAAACCATTGTCCATGGATGCTTCCACGGCCCGTGGAACCCTGTCGTGGTTCCCTAGCCTTTTTATCAAGCTGTGATTCTAAGATCCACGAACTGGGTTCACAACTCGTGGAACCATCATGGTCCATAAAACCAGTTTGTGGTTCCTGAGGGATTGATGACCCTCAGGTCTGAGATTCACGAGACCAGTCCACGGTTCGTAGATCATTCCACGGTCTATGGAAATTGGTCATGGTTTCTTAGAAACTGATGGGTCTCAGGTATGAGTTCCACAGAGGCCTTCCACGGCTCATGGATCTTTCCATGATCCATGGAAACCATCCATTGTTCTGGCTGAGACTTGGAAAATTTTATTTTCTTATTTTTCTAAGCTGGTTCTAGTCTTGGAATTTTTAGGGTATTACACTTCCCCAAAGTCTGAGGCAACCCAACCACGAAGTCCATAGTGATACATTCTTATTTTCACTCAAGTATAGACATCCTCTGAGTTATGCCACCTGTTCTTTGATGCTCATCCTTCACTTGCTGGCAATTCAAACACCTAGCCACAAACTCCACGATGTCCTTTTTCATCCTACACCACCAATAATGTTGCTTTAGGTCATGATACATATTGACTACACTCAGATGAATAGAATACCTCAAACTGTGAGCCTCCTTCATGATAAATCTAGTCAAATCACTAACCCTAGGAACGCAAATCCAACCCTTGATCCTCAAAATACCCTTCAAATCAAGAATCGCTTGCTTAGCTTTATCCTACAGGACCCTGTCCTGGATAATACACAACTTTCCATCCTCAAACTGTTTATCTTAAATCTGCTCCAACAATAAGAACCATGCCTCAACACAAGCAAGAACTCTACCATGCTTAGAAATGTCAAGCCTCACAAAGCTATTGGCTAGACTCTGAACATCTAAAGCCAAAGGTCGCTCCTCTAACATCAACAAGGCAAGACTAATCATACTCATTGCCTTCCTACTTAAGGAATCCGCCAATTCATTAGCTTTGCTTTTGATAGAGAATAGTCATATCATAGTCCTTCAACAATGCGCTATCTCAAATTTAAATCCTTTTGGCTGAAAATATACTGAAGGTTGTAAAGATCGTTGAACACCTCACAATGAACCCCATATAAGTAATGTTGCCACAACTTCAAGCAAATGCAATAGCTCCCAACTCCAAATCATGAGTGTAATAGTTCTTCTCATGAGTCTTCAATTGCCTCGAATCATAGGCTATTAGATTTCTTTTCTGCATCAAAACACCACCAAGGACAACTTCTGAAGCATCACAATACACGATAAAACCTTCATCTTCCACAAGTAAGGTCAAGATAGGTGTTGAAATCAACAAAGCCTTGAGCTTTTGGAAGCTCGCCTCACACTCATCGGTCTATTGAAAAGTAATATTCTTCTTGGTCAACTTGATTAATTGAGTTGTAATAGAAGAGAAGCCCTATACAAACCATCTATAATATCCAGTCAAATCCATAAAACTTTAAATTTAAATAGGTGAGATAGGCCTGGCTCAATCTTGGTTGGATTGACCATAATACCATCCTTGGTCACAACATGCCCCAAGAATGCCTTGGAACTAAGTCAAAACTCACTCTTTGAGAACTTAGCATACAACTTCTCATCCCTCAGCCTCTGGAGTACAATCCTCAAATGCTTCACATGATCTGCCTCACTCTTGAAATACACCAAGATATTATCGATAAACACAATTTTGAAGGAATTAAAATATGATTAAAACACCATATTTATCAATTTCAAAAATGCCACCGGGGCATTGGTCAAATCAAAGGACATAACCAAAAACTTATAATAACCATATCGAGTCCTAAAAGTCATCATAGAAATATATGAAGCCCTAATCCTCAATTGCGTGTATTCCGATCTCAAGTCAATCTTTAAAAATATTGAAGCACCTTGAAGCTGATCAAGAAAATCATCTATGCTCAAAAGAGGATACTTGTTATTGATGGTTACTTGTTCAACTGTTGATAGTCAATATACATCTGCATAGACCCATCCTTCTTCTTCACAAATAATACAGGAGCACCCCAAGGTAAAACACTGGGCCTAATAAATCCTTTACTCAACAGGTTATGCAACTGATCCTTCAACTCTGCTAGAGTCATTCTATAAGGATGAATAGAGATGAGACAAAGATAGACCTTCTTAAAAGGGATAGAGAAGAAGTAAGGCAACTCTAGCATACATTCTGAAGGTCCTCGGAAGAATTTATTACCTCTAAAGATTTGGGTGCCTCATCAAGTGTGTCACTTTTAGGAGACCATGACCCGACAGATAAATCTCATGGTATAATCCCTGATACAAATATTGTTGCACCTACAACTCAAATGTTGACTCCATACAGGAGTGCCTAGATCGCCATAAGTAAGTCTCATTTCCCCTATTATTTATTTTTATGCATTGGGAACAACACATATTTTTTGGTTGGGGTGGAGCTATCTGTATGTCTGTCTTTGGATTTTTTATAGTACTATTCTTTTTTCTAGGGCATTTAATTTCTATTAAATTGATAAATTTAGTATAGGTTGTTATGTTGTGATTAGGTTGAAGAAACACATGCTAACTTAGGTAGTATTAATATTGCAACTAGAAGTATGTGAATATTTTGTTTCATAAATTATGTGACCCCCTTCGAAATTTTATTGATTGTGTTGCACTGAACTGATATGTTGACTTGTATGGCTAAAAGTATGATGTTATGTTTATTGGATTTGATAACTATTGCTTATGCTAGCGTGCGTACTGACAAATTAATTGATAGTTAATAGTTGAAACCATTTTCCAAGTGAGTGTGAGCTAGTATAGTTTTGTTCTTATATTGTATATACCATTTAGAACTTGTCTGATTAGTCTTTCTATGTTGTTGAAGGGTGGTTTGTTTGCGGAAAAAATTGTAGGCTGTCTTTGGAATGAAATGCCTATCTCAGACCTGAAAATCCTTCCCAAGTATGTAAATAACACCTAGTTCCCTACTTTGAGCCTTAGACCTTTTCCTTGACTAGCCCAAACCACCACTATTTTTACAGTAGTCCCAAGTTTGGCATCATCCCCTTCTTGAATACTTATATGATGTGAAATGAGGTAAAATACCTGAGCTGGGGGTGTTGGAGTATGGGAAAGTAAAGTTGAAAGTTAGATGTGATTGCCTAGTCAATGAAAGAGAGGGCGTGGTATAAATAAAGGAAAAGAAATGCAAAAATTCAGAAAATCGCATTATAAAAAGGAGTAGTTAGATGCTAGAAAATAAACCACACCAAATTGGCAAAAGGAATAAAAAGGGGGAAATAAAAAAACCTCATTTACCCATTGTCCTTGTTTTATTTGAATAAAAGTGTGCGGGACTTTTTTTGGTCTAATTGAGGGCATATAGGTAACACTGTCTAATTGCAATTAAGAGTTTAGTGTCATTACTTGCACGCACAGTCATCTATTGATAACATAATATTATTCGTTGATATTTTAGTGTAAGCTTGAGATTCTATGAATTGTGCACATTGGTTTGAAAGAGGGGTAAACATTTTGAAAGACATGTTTAATAGTTGCTCGTTATAACTCCCATAGACATTCTAATTTATGATATCTAAGCGTCTTGTGATTGTTTGTGAAAAATTGGTTAAAATGTTAGCGTAGTTTTATTTTAGTTGCTTGAGGAAAAACAAAATTTTATGTTGAAGGTGTCGATGTGCCATGATTTTATGGTACATTTGATGCTTTTTAATGAGGAATCCTTGTAGTTCTTAAGTGAATTTTGTGCTATATGATGTATTTTTGGCTAGGTTTGAGAAAAATAGATTGAGTGCATAAAAGTTAAAGTTTTGCAGAAACATCCATGACTACGAGCCATAGAACATAAGTATGAGTTGTGGAGTGAACCATGTATGTAAAAGAGAAGTGTTTGATGATTTGAGATGAACGACGGCTCATTATACGAGTCATAGAAGTAAAGCATGAATCGTAGAATAAATCGTAATTGCTAAATAAATTTTTTGCAAAGGACAGTCCTTGTCACGACTGAGAAGACGAACCGTCAAAGTCACCCATAATTCGGAGGTCCAACCGTACTGGTAAAACAAAAAATGGTGCAACAAGTGATTCTTGTCACAGTTGAAGGCACATATCGTCAAAGCTTTACACGGTCTGTGGTGGCTACTGCAGAGGGCGATGCAAAAGATTTCTCCTAGTCCATTTAGGATTTGACTTAAACTTGCCTATAAATAGCATCCTTAGGTCTTTTTGGTCAGTGACCTTTTAATTTTCAGACAATAAGAATATTTGAGCATTATTTATTGTTTTAGTTTGCTACTTTTGTTACGGATACAAGAATAATTTTTGCCTTCAATTTGAATGTTGCGTGAGTATGTTCTTTTTAATTTTCATTGCTTATCTTACTTTCATCATGTCACGACCCAACCCGCCGCGAGTGGCACCCACCCAAAAAACCTGGATGAGCGAACCAATGATCAATCCAACGCTTAGTGAAGCAGCAGCTCAAAAACCAATTGCATTAAAATAAATTAACATTCATAGTAAAAATACTAATAAAATAAGATCCGTGAAAATACCCCTAGAATCTGAAAGTCATTGTACCAAAACACGACTAACGTCTAGAATTTGGGGATGCAACCTCAAAACAAAAGAGTCTAAGTCCAAAACAATGGACTAGACATGTATTGGATAAAACCATGGTAGCTGAAAAAGTAGCTCACCCTTGGAATTTTTAATCATCGGGACTACAATTGAGGTCGCGTAGCAGCCGCCAGAATATGTCTTGTACTCACAAAAGGAAAGCAAGTGCAGAATCAGTACACAACCACAGTGTACTGGTAGGATCATCGTCCAGGTCCAATAAACAATATATGAACAATAAATCAAAGCTGAGTAAAGCAGTACATCATTTAATAGCAAGCCAGCAATATCATCCCAGACTCTCAGTCTTTCCTCTAACTTACCAACTACGTGAAACAGGTTCAACAACCACTACCATAATAACAATGGCAATAAGCACATACCCTCTTTTAAAGTACCCGAACCAATCAAGGATCCCTAGAATAACACCTAAGTGTTTAACATGCAATTCCCGATCTACACAAGGTTCAACCCCATATTTAAGTACAATTACCTGGCTCTCATGGACCAATATACAATAAGCACAATTTTACCAATTAACCTGGTCACTCAAAGAAACATCAATAAAAATACAATCAACAAGTATAATTAAACCCATACCAGGCGTGGTACCTGAGCTAACCATTATAGAACCTGTACTAGGCGTGGTATCCGAGCCAACCGATAAGTATTCTGTACCAGGCGTGGTACCCAATCCAACCAATATGTATCCCATACCAGGTGTGGTACCCAAGCCAACCGAATGTCACACACAATCCAACAAGTCAATAATTAATGAACAACATCACATTTGTAAATCAATAAGTAACCAAACAAGTTCAGCTCACATATGACATTAATAATTCCATTCCCTAAGCATTCAATGTACATACCATACTAAAATACAGTTACATAAGCACACATTGCATTTGGAAAAATAATAACCATCACCTACCTCGAATAGCTTGAAAACTCTACTGGACCAGAGCCTTCCCGTTTTCCAAAGCTTTCGCTTGTTCTTGGTCTAAACATGATTACACAATAAGCTAGAATAAGTCCAAATGGCCTAAAATTACCCAGATTATACTCAAATCCAAATCCCCAGGTCAATCTATGATCATTCCACCCATCCCAGGGACTTTTCACTATTAATTCACCTTAAACCATTATTTTTACGGATACATTAAGCAAATAATGGTGTTTTAAACAAAATTTAGCAATTATAATCATTACCCTAAAATCCTCTTTTTCATTGGGTTCTACCTTCTTATGTCAACCCAAACTAACCCCCAATCTTGAAATTGTCATTTCTAAGGTTTGGAAATTGAAATACAGAAGTAGGGAGTGAATTCCTTACCTTTTCGATAGAGTTTGGTGGAAAATCAGTAGAAATTGCCTCCCTTCACCTTGCCCTTCTCCAAAACATTCTTGAGAATTTCTGAACATTTTGGGGAATATTTTGCATTAAAACTGACTTATTCCGCTATAGCGATCCATACACCGCTATAGTAGTGCCGCCATAGCGAACTCGACTGCTATGGTGGTGCTGATCGACTTTGACTTCTGCTATAGCGGGAATTTCTCTGCTATAGTGGTCATTTTTGTAGTGCGGTGTCAACCGCTATAGCAGTTGACACAAAATAGAATCTCAGGATTTCTCACAAATTTACCCATTTTACAACAAACTTCAAAACCCAATGTTTTGAACTAACCCTTTCACGTCAACTTTGATATCGGGAGTTTTACTCGCCCGAATTCACTTTTGAAAAATCCTCTGGACTCCTTAATGTCTTAGATAATAAAAAAACTAGGTCAATATACGATACTATACCGAATCCTTACCCAGATTTCCTTAGACCATACCTCGCTTAGAATCCGTCTGAGACTAGCCTAGCCCAAAAATTCCAACTCCTAAACTCGGAAGTTTTCTAACCTAAAACTTCACAAGAATGGCTTACCCATAACGACGCAACAGGTCATTACAACATATACCAATTTATCCATCGTTCATCCCTAAATGATCAAACCTGAAAAAGATGAGCTCAAAGAGAGAAAAGGTAGTACCTGAATCCTCAAACAAGTGAGGGTACTTGTCCTGCATGTCCTTCTCAGTTTCCTAAGTGGCTTCTTAAACCGGACAATGCTTCCATTAAACTCTTACCGATCTGATTTCCTTTGTCCTCAATTTTTGGACATCCCAATCTAGAATCGCAACTGACTCTTCTTCGTACTGAAGATCCTTGTCTAGCAAGATCGAATCCCACTTAATAATGTACTCCCTATCCCCATGGTATCACTTTGGCATATATTCATGAAAGACAAGATAGACTCCGGATAAACTGGGCAGTAGTGCTAACTTGTATGCCACTGACCCTAGAATCTCAACAACCTTGAATAGACCAATGTTCCAAGGTCTAAGCTTGCCCTTCTTGCCAAATCGCATTACCATTTTCATTGGTGACACTTTCAACCGCACTTGTTCACCAACCTGAAAAGCCATGTCTCTTACCTAATGATTTACATACTCTTTCTGCCTGATTTGGGCTGCTAGCAACTTGGTTTGAGTTCCCCTTGCTTTTTCCTAATCTTCCATCACCAAGTCCACGCCCAAAGGTTTCACATCGCCTGCCTCAAACCACCCTATGGGTGATCTACATCCCCTCCCATAAAGTGCCTCGAATGGTGCCATGTCAATATTGGAGTGATAATTGTTATTGTATGAGAACTCACACAACGGTAGAAACTGGTCCCAATGACCCCCAAAGTTGATTACACATGCTCTCAGCATGTCCTCCCGTACCTGAATTAGCCTCTTTGATTGACTGTCTGTCTAAGGATGAAATACGGTGCTCAAAGTGAGTTGGGTGCCTAACTTTTCATGCAACTTGCCCCAGAACTTGGAAGTAAACTGCACACCTCTGTCTGAAATAATGGAAAGTGGCACTCCATACAATCTCAAAACTCTCTTTAACATAAATCTTGGCCAACAGCTGTGAATTGTAATCCACCCCTGATCGGAATGAAATGAGCTGACTTGGTCAGCCTGTCCATGATGACCCAAATGGAGTCATACTTTCCCAAGGTCTTAGAAAGACCCATCAAAAAATCCATCGCAATCCTTTCCCACTTCCACTCTGGAATGGGCAACCTCTGAAGCAATCCTGCAGGCTTTTGGTGCTCATACTTAACCTGCTGACAATTCTGACACTTAGACACAAAATCAACTATGTCTCTCTTTATCCCAGGCCACCAATAAAGTCATCTCAAGTCTCCATACATTTTGGTTACGCCCATATGAATGGAATATCGCGAACCATGAGCCTCTGCCAGTATATTTTGAATCAAGTCATCAACCTGAGGGACACAAATCCTCCCTCTAAAGCTCATCACCCCACCAGTATCTAACGTGGCATCCCCAGAATCTACGGACACTACCTTATTCTGAAGCTTATTCAATTGTGCATCTTGAAACTATTTGGCTTTAATTTCCTCTAGAAATGTGGGTTTAACCTTAATACTGGCCAACGCCCCACCCGATTCTGAAATGCCCAACTTCCTGAACTTGGATTCTAGAGCCTGAATCTCCCTAGCCAAAGGTCGTTTAAACGCCCCCAAGCAAGCCAAACTCCTAATGCTAACCACTTTCTCGCTTAATGCATCTGCCACCACATTCCCTAAGAAAGCAACAGTCGACAACTAAAATTCACACTTTGAAAACTTGGCATATAATTTCTGGTGCCTCAAAATCTCCAAAACAATGCAAAGATGCTCTGCATGCTCCTCCTTACTCTTGAAGTAAAATCAGAATAGCATCTATAAAAATAATGAAGAACGAATCCAGAAATGATTGAACACATCATTCATCAGACTCATGAATGTCGCTGGCACATTGGTCAACCCAAATGACATTACCAGAAACTCATAATTCCCATACCGAGTCTGTAATGCCATCTTAGGTATATCCTCAGGCCTAATCTTTAGCTGATGATACCCTGACCTCAAGTCAATCTTCAAAAACACGAAAGCACCCTGCAAATGGTCAAAGAGGTCATCTTTACAAGATAAAGGATACTTATTTCGGATGGTGACCTTATTTAGTTGCATGTAGTCTATGCACATCCGCATACTAACATTCTTCTTCTTCACAAAAAATACTCGAGCACCCCAAGGTGAAGCCCTGGGATGAATAAATCTCTTATCTAAAAGTTCCTGAAGCTGAGTCTTAAGTTTCCTCAAATATGCCAGAGCCATACGGTAAGGTGGAATAGAGATTGGGCGAGTGCCCGGCTTCAAATCTATACAAAATTCAATGTATCTATCTGGAGGCATGCCAGGCAAATCTGCCGAAAATACCTCCTGAAACTCAGAAACAACCAGAACTGACTCAATCAAAGGGGACTCCACACTAAGATCCTGGAAATGAGCTAAGAAGGCTAAACATCATCTCCCCATTAACTTTCTAGCCTGAACAAAGGATATAATCTTCGCCGGCTTAGGCCTGTACACACCTGCCCACTCTAGCCTATCCTGACCCAGAATCTCTAGAATCACTGTCTTAGCATTATAATTCAATATAGCATGATATGAAGATAGTTAGGTCATACCCAAAATAACATCAAAATCAAGCATGTCCGGAATAACCAAATCTACCCAAGTCTGAAAATCCACAAAAACCACAGGATAAGATGATATACATGGGTTACTACCACAGACTCGCCAATCAGGGATAGAAACATAAATAGGGGAATCCAGGACATCGCAAACCAAATCCAGACCCAAAGAAAATTTCACAGAAACATACAAATAAGTAGAACCTAGGTTAACCAATATAGAAGTCATTCGATCACAGACTAGAATTGTACCTGTTATCACGGCATCTGATGCTTCGGCCTCAGACTTCCCCGAGAATACATAATAATGGGCCCTATCATCAATTGGAGCAACCTTTCTGGCTGGTTGCACTACTTCCCTGCTCACGCCACCTTTCCTCTATTTCCTTGGCCTCCCTAAAAGTTACCTCGCCCACCCTGTGGACGATCTCTACCATTGCCACCTCCACCTTCCGGAACCATAGCCCTGGTTTATTACTGAGTCTGATTTACTATCTGCCTGTGAGGGCACTCCCTCTTGAAGTGGCGTAGATCACCACAATGAAAACATTTGCGGTCAAAAGAAGGACTGCAAGTAGAAGTATAAGAAGCCCCCTAGCCTCTAAGAGCTGAAAATTATTGATTGGCTCCCGAACGACAACCTGCATAAGCTGGTAAGGCTGAATGAATAGGACGAGCAGAATACACTTATTGGTTGTGACCCCTGGAGTAAGAACCGTTAAAATTACCTTTATTTTGGGACTTCTTGGCTAACACCTTAGTCTGCCCAACCTGTATGACCCCCTCCAGTTTCTTCACATAATCAGTCACCTCATTAAAACTCTTCCCAACTGAGGTCATATGCACAAAAAACACCTGCAACTCAGTATTCAGACCTTTCATATACAGATGAATCCTCTCCATCTAAGTACCCAAAAGCTGAGTAGCATAACATGACAAGGCATGAAATTTAGCCTCATAGGCTGAAACTGATATGTTACCCTACTCAAAAGCTAGAAACTCATCCTTTTTATGATCCCTCAAAGTATGAGGTACATATTTCTCCAAGAAAAGAGCATCAAAGTGTGCCCAAGTCATCAGAGACAAGGCTGATAGCGACACTCTACATGAGATCTCCACCACTGCTTGGCATCACCCTGAAGCTGAAAGGTGACAAATTCTACCCATGTTGCTGCACAGTTGGGCTTTTCATAGCAGTCCAAAAAGAAACTCAAATGCATCCTCCTTCTCTGTACCCTAAAACGTCGGAGGTTTCAGTTTCAAAAATTTGGTCAGCATCCCGTCCTCAGTCCCAGTCATAACAGGACCTAGTTTCGGATAGAAGAAATCATCAGTACCCAATATTGCATCTATTCTAAGAGCCACTGCAACCACTGGTTGAGTTCCCAGAACATGATCTGTTGTGCCTGTAGGGGTGGCTTTGGTACCTACCATCCCACTCAGAAAATCCCACACTTGCTAAAATACCTCGAGAGATATAAAGGGAAGGCCTTCACCTCTAGCCAATTTCGCCTCCTTCTATTTCGTGCCCTCCAGAAGAACAGCCTCAACTTCCTCCTCAATAAGATCCTGGGATGGGGGAGGGGTCACTGCCCTTGGCCCTGCCGCAAGATATAGGGGGTGTTTCCCTACCTATGTCCCTATCCCTGCCCCTTCCTCACCCTCTGTCTGCTGGTTCCGCCACTAGAACCGTCACTCTCACTCTATTACGTCTAGTGTTAACCATTTGCGAACAAAAAAGGGAAAGAAGTTAGATACCAATTTGTATCACCAGATACCTGTCATGACCCGAGGCTTTCCCCTGGATGTAACACGGACACGCGACACAAATGCCCCAAGTTAACCATTGGTCATAGCATAACTAAAGCATACACAATGAATGATAGTGGAAGCAAACATAATGAAGATAGGCAACCATAACTGTATAGGAATAAGGTCTAAGAAATACCAAATCCAGAATATAGAATACAACCATCTAGCTACGTCTGAAGCCTCTAAACTAACATAAGGAGTTGCTGGGACAAGACCCCAGCTAACTCAAGAATCAAAAACAAATACATAAAAGTGATTAGCATAGCTATGGACCTTAAATGATGAGGACTCACCAAGGTAATCTGGATAACTGGAAACGCCTAGCCACGAGCCTGAGGAATGGAGCCTGAATCTGTATCATAAATAGGATGCAATGTGAGATATGCGTCAGTACTATAGGATGTACTTAATATGTGAGACATACATAAATATGGTAAAAAAATGCTTACAACATAGATAAAACTGAACTCATGCATAATAAGAGAAATCATAAGTAGATATCATAGTTGAGTATAAGATAAGAAATAGAATAGCATAAGACTTAAAAACCTTCATACGGGAGTTTCTTATAACCGATAATAGACCATATGAGCTACATGGAATCCAACTATATAACCCTAGTTGGCAAAGCTACTCCGAACCTTGCCAAGGCACGGGGTACTATACATATCGCAGCATGGAACCACTTTCATAAGGGGACACTCTCAACTAACGAGGACCCTTGTTCATGAGGAGACACTCTCAACCAATGAGGACCCTCTTAACCTATACTGGCAACGTAGTTTTGGACTTGAGTTATCTAGAACCATTATCGCTCGGTGCTAAATACTACTCCCAAAACATACATATTGCTCATATAATACTTATGACATATCTAATGCCAAAACTGTTTGAAAAGCATAAGGACATATCTAATGTCATACAATTCTCAAATCATAAGTCTTAAAGCTTACATAGCTATAATTCAAAATATACTTTTCTTTCTAAATTTATAACTTGAAGAATTAGGTATGAAATTTCATAAAGAACTTAAGATCATAACATCAATGCATGCATTTTCCTTAAATCAAGCCATGCATGTAAAATTGAACAAGGGTTAGCCTTCAAATCATGAAATAAATAACTAATTGAAAAACCCATGTAAATCATGAAATTGAACTTAGAAATCATTAAGGAATCATAGGAAAACACTTAACAGAAAATCCCATGAGAATTGGGTAAGAACCCTAACTTGAAATCCATAAATTCAACTTGAAGAATTTGGGGTTTTGGGCATAAGGGTGGAAGAATCCTCTTATTGAATACCCACATACCTTATTTGAAGCTAGACCAACTAAGAATGAGAAGAATGGAGTCTTGGAATTGAATCCCTTGCTACAGAGCTTGAACTTAGAGCTTGAAGGAGTTCTTTCCTCTTTTGGGAGGTGAATGAGGAATAATGAAGGACTTAGGCTAATTTGGGGTAGAAACCCTACTAAAAATGGCCAAAACAACCTTACTTAAGAGTTAAAAGAGTGGGTAATTACCAAAATAACCTAGGGATTTAATTTAGAAAAAACTGGATTTAAAACTCGGCTTCAGGTTCCACGGGTCCTTTCCACGAGCCGTAGAAGTAACCACGGTTCGTGGATTGGAGTCGTGGTGTCTGAGCCAAAAGATAGGCTGCAGATCAATTTCTACGAGCTAACAGTACGGCTCGTGGAACAATCCACGAGTCATAGAAACCATTTGTAGTTCCTGAGGAAAAGCTGAGCCACAATCTGATTTCCATGAGCTTGTTCCATGACCCAAGGAACCAACCACAACTCATGAACTCGACTCGTGATTCTCAGACCTGAGGTGGAACCTGCAGAACAACTTCTACGAGGCCATTCCACAATTCGTGGTTCAGTCCACGGCTCGTGGTTTGGGCTTGTGATCCTTGAGAAAGTAAGATTTTTTAAGGATTCTAAGTTTAAAAGCTGGATCGAATTCCGGGGTGTTACAATACCAATTGAAATCAAGTTATAGCACGAAGGAAAAAAAAAGATAGTTTCTTAAAGTCCAATAGCCTCTCAAAGAAAAGTACAAACATCTCTATACCATTTCGAGAGACTCTATTAGACCCATTTTGGTACGACGAGATTAACGAACCTAGGGCTCTAATACCATCTTTGTCATGACTCAACCCGCTGCGAGTGGCACCCACCTAAAACCCTCGGATGAGTAAAACAATAATCAACCCAACGCTTAGTGAACTAGCAGCTCAAAAACCAATTGCATTAAAATAGACTAACATTCATAGTTAAATACTAATAAAATAAGATCTTGCAGAAATACCCCTAGAATTTGAAAGTCATTGTACCAAAACACCTACTAACATCTAGAATGCGGGGATGCAACCCCAAAATAAAAGAGTCTAAGTCAAAAAAATGGACTAGAGATGTACTAGACGAAACCATGGTAGCTGAAAGAGTAGCTCACCCTTGGAATCTAAAATCGTCAGGACTACAACTGAGGTCGCGTAACAGCCGCCGGAATATGTCATGTACTCACAAAAGGAAAGCAAGTGCACAATCAGTACACAGCTACAATGTACTGGTAAGATCATTGGCAAGCTCTAATAAACAATATATGAACAATAAATCAAAGTTGAGTAAAGCAGTACATCATGTAATAGCAAGCCAGCAATATCATTCCAGACTCTCAGTCTTTCCTCTAACTTACCAACTACATGAAACAGGTCCAACAACCACTACCATAATAACAATGGCAATAAGCACATACCCTTTTTAAGTAACTCGGGCCAATCAAGGATCACTAAAATAACACTTAAGTGTTTAACATGCAATTCCCAGTCTACACAAGGACCAACCTCACATTTAAGTACAATTACCCAGCCTCTCATGGACTAATATGCAACAAGCACAGTTTCAACAATTAACTCAGTCCACTCATGGAACCATCGACAAAAATACAATCAACAAATATAATTAAACTCGTATCAGGCATGGTACCCGAGCTAACCATTATAGAACATGTACCAAGCGTGGTACTCGAGCCAATCGAATGCCATACACAATCCAACAAGTCAATAATTAATGAACAACATCACACTTGTAAACCAACAAGTAACCAAACAAATTCAGTTCACATATTTAACACCCGAATACTTAGAAATTCATAATTCCATTCCCTAATCATTCAATGCATATACCATACTAAAATATAGTTACATGAGCACACACTGCATTTTGAAAAACAATAATCATCACCTATCTTGAATAGCTTGAAAACTCTACTGGACCGGAACCTTCTCATTTTTCAAAGCTTTCGCTTGTTTTTCATCTAAACATAATTACACAATAAACTAGAATCAGTTCAAATGGCCTAAAATTACCCGAATTATACTCAAATCCAAATCCCCAGGCCAACCTATGATCATTCCACCCATATCAGAGCCTTTCCACCATTAATTCACCTAAAACTATCATTTTTATGGATACATTAAGCAAATAATGGTATTTTAAACAAATTTAGCAATTATAATCACTACCCAAGAATTCTACACCCTAGAATCCTCTTTTTCACCGGGTTCTACTTTCTTAGGTCAACCCAAACTTTCCCCCAAGCCTAAAATTATCATTTCTAAGGTCTGGGAATCAAAATACAAAAGTGGGAAGCAAAATCATTACCTTTCCGATAGAGTTTGATGGAAAATCAGTAGAAGTCGCCTCCCTTCGCCTATGCCCTTTTCCAAAATGTTCTTGAGAATTTTTGAATATTTTTGGAGAAGTTTCTATATTAACTGCGACTTATTCCGATATAGCAATATGTACACTGCTATAGAGGCACCGCCGTAGCGGACTCGACCACTGTGGTGATACTAGACGACTTTGACTTCTGCTATAGCAGGAATTTCTCTGCTATAGCGGTCATCACTGTAGCGCAGTGTCAACTGCTATAGAAATTGACACGAAATAGAATCTCAAAAATTGTGACAAATTTATCCATTTCACAACACACTTCAAAGACGTTCTGAACTAACCCTTTCACGTCAACTTTGATATCAAGAGTTCTACTCGCCCAAATTCACTTCTAAAAAGTCCCTTGGACTCCTTAATATCTTAGATAATGGAAAAATTAGCTCAACATATGATACTACACCCAATCCTCACCTGAATTTTCCTAGACCATACCTCACTCAGAATCCATTCTAGACTAGCCTAACCCAAAAATTCCAACTCCCAGGCCCAGAAGTTTTCTAACTCGAAACTTCATATGAATTGCTTACTTGTAATGATGGAATAGGTCATTACACATCATGAGTAGCTAAACCCATATCAGAGTTGTGAAATTAAGTAATGAAAAGTTTTTAAGGCTGAAGAACATCAATATAGGCTTGAGTAGGTTATGGGTGAATGTCTACTTTTCATTATTAACGAAGATTGATGGTTGCAAATGTTTGTTAATACCATAAACCTTAATTTTTTCTAAAGAAGAAGAGTTAGAGTTGGAAAGAATTAGCCAATAAGGACTCAAGTCTTTAAATCTTATTTAATGGATTTACATAGAAATATGAGAATTTCACTTAGATAAATATGATCAATGTTGCGATTCACTTCAATATATTTGAGAAGATAATTGAGGAAAAGATCGTTCAACTGTTGGAAGATAACAAATGATAGTATCAATATCATACCCACTATTGATAACCTACAAGAGAATATATTGGTGTAAATAACCACTAGAAATAACCTATTATGAGGGGAAGCAATCATGGTTCTTATAATTATTGTTAAAATAAATTATTTTGATTCTGCATTCTAGAAATAGATAAACTCTTCTAAGAATTTGTTAAGGAATAGGAGCTAGCATTGTAACTCTCAGAATTCGAACCAGCCTTTAAACTCAGAAACTCTACAAAATTTTGAACTTCCAATAATCACGAGTCAAGTCCATGAGTCATGGATGGAACCATGAGTCATGAAAAGGACTCGTGAAACCAGTCTTGCAGACCATCCTCAGGTCTGAGAACCACGAGTGAGTTTCACCGTTTGTGGATAGTTCCACGGGTTATGGAACCAACTCGTGGAACTCAGACTGAGGGTAGTCAGTTTCCCCAGTGAACCACGAATGATTTCTTTTAAATCATTGACCTAACATGTTGGCCGACCCAACCCAGAGATGACCCGGCCAACTTTTCTTCTTCTTTTTCTTTTAAAATCGCCTCTTTTCTTCTTTTTCCACCATCTTTCTCAACAACTCCCAAAATTCCCTTTAGAAATTCTCTCTAAACCCTCAAACTCTCCCAAAACCTTCTTCTTCTCTTACCCAATCTCCTCCGCTATGCCTCCACTGTCGCCGCTGTCATTCTCTGGAAAAGTCTTGTGGGTCACCATTGTTGGAGTTCAAAAGGCTTTGATTTTCACTCTCCCATTCATAATATTCACTTGTGTTAAGTTCCCTGACATTAAATAGTTGTTTTTATGATAGTTGAGAATTCATATTGTGAAGCCTACTTAGTAGAATCGCCAAGCTGATTTTGGGTGGGATCCAAAAAATTTAGGTCTCCAATTTTGAGTTGAAGTGATGATATCTCTTAGTGTGTACTTGGTAGATTGTAAATCTTGAATATGCATGTTGATTAGTAGTAATGTTTAGCCTTGAAATTTGTGTTGAGGTGAAATCTGAGTAACCCACTTGTGACTAGTGCTTGATTTGGCCCGATGATAGATTGAGTGACATCGTTCTTAAGGGCAAATCATCATTTGTCACGAGGTTTTGATTGATACCTGATTATTGAGGTTGAATGTTGTTGATTGTATGCCCATGATCCTTGTTGAAAATCTATTTGGGTGTATATTTTGTGAATGAAAGGGTGATTGTTGCCAGGCTTATTGGTGCCCATTGTTGTAAGAAGGGCTTGATGTTCCCGATGATAGATGGGGTAACATCCATATTAAGGGAAGTCATTGAGTCCTTTCTTGCTTGTTTGTTGTGTAAATGTAAATCCGGGGAAATTTGAATACCCGGAAGTTAAGGTCATAATCCGTTTTCCCCTTTTGTTTAATGTGATTTGGTTGTTGTGTGGTGCAAAATGCCGAAGCACATCTTGCTCTATGAATTGTATACGTAACTCACAAGAACACCAGGAACTAAAAATTCCATTTGTGTCATTGTGCATTTCGCATACGATGCACAGATCTTGATGTGCGGGGCGCACAAATCCTCGCACCACATTAAAAAGAAGGAGTAGGTCACAAATCTGAATGCAGTGGGGGATAATCTTCCCAATATCCTCACTCAGTTTGCTAACCGCCAATGGCACCCATTTCATGAAGTGCCCGGTACCTATTATGAGGAGTTGGTCCTGGAATTCTTCGCCTCATATGAGGACACGCAAAATGCTCACGGCTACAAAGGGGGTTGTGAGAAATTTCCCGCATTGGACTCAGTTATGGTTCGGGGAAAAGAGGTTAAGATCACCCCAACTGCAAATAATGCCATCTACTGGAGCAATCCAATCGAGTCAGCACCTATCCTCATGGAGAAGTTACTTCTCAGGCGCAAACCCCTCGAATGGGCTGCCCCTATCATTGCTCCTGATTCTCTTTCCTATGCTACTATGGGAGGCGATATTCCCCGCCTGACTTTGTACTTTGAGGCTCACTTGTGGTATGACTTTGTGAGCTCCCATCTCATACCTTCTCAGAACGACCAAAAGATCACACACGATGGAGCCATGTTGATAGCTACAATCATGGCAGGAGATCATATCAATGTGGGGGAGGTCATAGCCTTAGTGATAAAGAGGAAATCTCGAAGGAGTAGTGATGCCTTTCCCTTCTCGGTGTTGATCAGCAAGCTATGTGTACAAGTCGGTGTTTCCTTCTTTGAATGTGACACTCCTACTCCTGCTGTTGGTTTGTTAGATCTTGATAAGAAAATTGACCGGGATGCTCCCTGATTTAAAAGGCCTAGAGTGGAATCATCGGTGGAAGCCGAAGATGATGATTCAGATGTTGAAATGCATACCTTTCCTCCTCCTTCTCATCCTACCTCAGAAGGACACACACCCTCATCCACTACACCTAGGAAGCCACTCAGCCTCTAAGACATGGTTGACAAGTCATACAATCACGAGAGGAAGTTGCAGGATCTATCAAATGATCTACCGGGTTTAATTGATATGGCAGTCAAAGTAGCCATGAAAAAAGTTGTGGAAAGCACTCTAAATCTGAGGAAACGAGTGGATGCTTGCGAGAAATCTCTTAAGTCCCTTCAGAAAGACATGGACAAGGAAAAGGGTAAAAACCCAATAGAGAATGAAGATTTGACCACAGTGCCTCCACCTCAGAAGATTCTCGGTTTCTTGGATAGCTTATTTACTGCCTATGCGGATGACGAGTTGCTCGATAATGACGATCAAGAGTTGTATGATGATGAGAACCCCGAGTTTCAGGGGATTCTTCATGACTGCACAATTTTGGCAAACTCTCGAAGGGATGGAGCTTGCCCAAGTGGGAAGGATGTTAATGAGGAAGCTGCTGATGATGATGGTGATGATGAGGATTAAGTCCTCCAGGGAGTTCCCCCCTTTTTCCCATTGCACTATGAGCATTGAGGGAAATGCTTCTTTTATGGGGAGCAGGTGGCTTTACTTACTTGCTTTTGGTGCTCGTGAGTGGGCTTGAGACAATTTATTACCCTTGTCGGGCCTAGTTGACATTTCTGCTTAGTTTTATTTGGCCTTTGTCGGACACATTTTGGATGATGATTGTGATTCCATTGTTTTCTTTTCTTTAGATTATGTTTTTGTTTAACTTTGAGCTTAATTGTGCCCTTGTTGGACTTGAATTTTATTGATTATGTGCCGGGTTGGTCTTACATGCCCTATTATTCCACTACTCGTGCCTTGCAAATGCGCTAAATGCCTACGCCGAGGATTGTTCTTGAATGAAATCATGAGCGTGAAATTCGATTATCGCCTTGTTAATAGTAGTGTAGAAATAAACTCTGAAGGATTTGCTTAATACCACGATTCTTTCTCAAGGAGCAAAAGTTTTGATTATTTTCTTTTTCTTTTCTTTTGTTTTTGTGTGCCGAACCGGGTTGGTGTTTCCCTATGATAGGTTGAGAGGCAACTTTCTTAAGGGAAAATGCCAAGTTTTAGTTTAGAATTGAGTCTGTAAGTGTTTGTATCGAAATGGGCCCACCAAAAAATTTTGCATGGCAATTTATTTTTGACAATGAAAGGAAGAAGGGAAATGAATTTTTGAGCAAAAGCATTCTCTTGTCATGACTTGCACACTCTCTCTTTGGCTTGATTGACTCACAAACGAGTGTGTAATGAACTCAGAATAGCTTGTCAAAAGTCATTTACCCCAATTGATTGTGGGACTAATGAATGAAGTCTTGTGGCATGATGCCTTGTGTGGTGAGGTTGTACCTTGATTAATGTGCATAAGTATCGTCTAGAACTTGCCCCAAATGTGATTCAAGGAAAAATTCTAGGTGTGACCAAGCTTGGAAGATGAACTTAGGCCCTTTTTGATAAGCCACTTCACCCAAATGACTTCCCAATGACATCAAATCCTAGTGAACCCCTTTGAGCTTGTGACCGTTCTTTGGCACCTTATCAACACCTTGACCTTTTTGGAACCTCTATTTTGGCACCCATCCTCTCTAGTTGCTTGAAAATGAAATGTAGGCTAAAAGCCTAAGTTTGAGGGGTGGACAAAAGACAACATAGGAAAATGCCTAAGTTTCGGGGTGCATATGATTAAATGAGGAGAAGAAAGGAAGTACACTTCAAGTGCAAGGTAGCACCTTAATTTCAAATTGAAAATTGCTCCAAAATATCAATCCAATGAGAAAATTGAAAAGCAAAAATTAGTGCTACCAAGTGAAGGTGATATAAGGTGTGAATGATCATGAGTTAAAATGGAGAAATCTTGGGTTGTGCGAGGGAGGAATAAGGTGAAGTTGAAATGGAAAAATGTGAGCAGTGTTTGAAATGAGAACAAAGAGCATTAGGGAGGTGTAGTCACTTAAACCAAATGATATCCTCACCTTACCCCTAGCCAACATCGTAACCCGCAAGCCCTTGGTGATTTCGAGCTTGGCTACCCTACATTAGTGGCAATTTACATGAAAGGCAAGCCTATGGTTTGATGCACATGCACTTGATGAACTTCCTTGAGAGAGTGAAAGTCTTCTTGGTTCTATTATAATCCCGTGTTTTGTGAATTGAATGATTGTGAATGGTATTCTCTCTTGTGGTGAGTGGAATCATGCACTCGAATTGAAGCATAGAGTCTCTATTTCAATTGAAGGGAATGAATGAGACAAGATATATGGCAAATCTCTAGGCAAACCTTGACGGTCCATGCCAATGACATGAGAAGCTTAAATGTCTTGTTTTGAATGGAAAATTCCCTTGATTTTAAATGAGAAATGATGTCCTTTTGAAAAAGGTTTTGAAATGACCAATTGCCTTGAGTTTGTGGTGGTCCAAATTGAGATGAGCATAGTAGTTGAGTCCTTTGTTTGTTTATTTTAATTAAATTTTTAGTGTAGAGTAGTCTTTTATGCCTTGATTGAGCCTTAGCATAATTCATTCCTTGCATTGTAAGTATCTTGCTTGAGGACAAGCAATAGTTCAAGTTTGGGGGTTTGATAAGTCGATAATCTACCAACTTATTGAGCCTATATCCATGAATCATTGCTATGTTTTAAATTGATTTAGAGGTTCTTATGGTCTTTATTGATGTCTATGCAGGTACTTTTGATAGAAGATGAAGAACATATGGACCCAAAAAGTGCCAAAAAGGAGCTAAGTTTGAAGAGTTGAGAAAAGCTGAAGAATCTGAACCAAGATGCGGTGGTTGTGCAACACGCATAAGCCGAGGTGCGGTTCGCACCTCCTCCACATGAAGCTGCTAAAGTTGCTGAAGATTTTGCAAAGGAGTACGGCCGCTGTGAGACGCACACATCCCATGGTGCAAAATGCACCACCTTCGCACGAAGCTCACTAATGCTGCTGAAGTCACTGGTCAAATTGAAGTAGGTGTGTGACGCGCACATTACAATGTGCGAACCGCACATCGCATCGCACACCTCCCGAAAGGGCAAACTTGTCCTAATTTTATGTGATGATTTGAGAACATATAAAAGGCCATTTTAGGCTCAATTTGTATATACAGCACTTCAGACCAGATTCTTAGAGATAGTTTTTACTTTGTAAACAAATTTCCACCGCCACTGAGTAAGGGTTTTGCATCCAAATCTTTTGGTTAACAATTTGTGTGCCTAATTTGATCCTAGAACTTAAAGATTTAGCTATAATGGAGGGGATGTTGACTTACCCAGATGGTATCTCCTCTTTTCTGACCAAGAGTGGCTAAATTCTCTTGTCTAGGGGTGTATTGATTATGGGTGCTTATCTAATGGGTGTGGGTGTTGTTAATTCATCTTTATAATTGCTTATTTGACATGGGTCTAGTAATTTCACCAAGTTTTAACAATAAAATTGACGGTTGCAAACATTAGTTTACTCTACTTGACTATGTGATTGCTTGAAAGAGGATTCCATGGTTGTGGATGTGAAATTGCTAGTGGGTACTTGGGAATCCATCTAGATTTGAGGCTAGAAATAACTCTTATCATAGGAATCTCCTATTTAAGGGTCTAAGCTAGAGATAGTGTGACCTCCCCAAGCATATGTTGGTTGATTGTTGATAAAACCAATGGTGTTCTACCCGAAATCATTGGAAATATGGATGTTGATCGAGAGATAAACATTCCACACCTATAATCAACGCTATTTATGTCAAATAGCAAGAACAGAAGTGAATTCATGATCACCCTATCCCATAAGCAACGGCCCATCGGATGTGCATCCCTAGTCTTCTAAATCACTTGGTACACCCATCTTTAGTTTTATTGTTTTTTGTTGAATTGTGTTAGTAGTGACAACTTTCCCAATTCCCCCATTTTTTTACTTGTTATAGTTTGAGCAATTACTCTCGCCTTGAAATCAACTCATACAATATCCAGTTGGCTAGGTCAGGTCCCTTGGGTATGACCCTGACATCCGTTGGGTTTATAAATTTTGTTTTTCTGCACGATCATCGTGGCCAACTAATTGGAGAGCATAATTTGAGCATTCATCAGTTCACACGGAAGAAAGTGAATCTTTGTCAATGGAGGTGGCTTGAGCTTCGTAAGAATTATGATATGAGTGTGCTTTACCATCTGGGTAAGGCCAATGTAGTAGGTGAGGCACTTAGTAGATTGTCTATGGGGAGAGTGTCCTTGGTTGAGGACAAAAAGAAGGAATTGGCTAAGGATGTTCACCGTCTTGCTCGATTAGGAGTTCGCCTTATAGATGCATCAGATGGTAGTGTCATTGTTCGGAATGGGTCCAAATCACCTTTGGTAGTTGAGATGAAGGAGAAGCAAGACAGTGATCCTATTTTGCATCAATTGAAGGGTGCAGTCCATCAGCAAAGAGTAGAGGTTTTCTCCCGGGGGGAGATGGTGTGCTTCAATATCAGGGCCGATTATGTGTTCCTAATATATATGGATTGCGATAGCGGATTTTAACAGAGGCTCATAGTTACAGATATTCTATCCACCCTGGTGCCACCAAGGTGTACCGTGATCTACGGGAAGTCTATTGATGGAATGGCATGAAGAGGGACATAGCAGATTTTATGGCTAAATGTCCAAACTATCAACAAGTGAAGGTAGAACATCAGCGACCAGGTGGTATGATTCAGGATATTAATCTTCCTACTTGAAAGTGGGAAGCAATAAAAATACACTTCATTATAGGCTTACCTCGTACTCGCAGGCAGCATGATTTTATTTGGGTGATTGTCGACAGGATGACTAAGTCATCCCACTTCTTGGCTGTTAAAACTACTGATTCAACAGAGGACTATGCCAGACTCTACATCCGTGAGATAGTCAGATTGCATGGGGTTCCATTATCTATCATTTCATATAGGGGTACTCAGTTCACATCCCAGTTTTGGAGGTTATTTTAGAAGGGCCTTGGTACTCAGGTGAGACTTAGCACAACTTTTCACCCACAGATAGATGGTCAGGCCGAGTGTGCTATTCAAACCTTAGAGGACATGTTGAGAGCTTGTGTAATTGATTTCAAAGGTAATTGGGACGATCACTTACCTGTTATTGAGTTTGCCTACACAACAGCTTTTATTCTAGCATTCGAATGGCTCCTTATGAGGCACTGTACGGGCGGAGGTGTAGATCTCCTATTGGTTGGTTTGAGGTAGGTGAAGTAGCTTTGATTGGTCCAGATTAGGTTCATGAGACTATGGAGAAAGTTTAGATTATTAAGGAGAGGTTGAAGACTGCTTAGAGTCAGCAGAAATCATATGCGGATGTGACAAAAAGAGAATTGGAGTTTGAGGTTGATGATTTAGTATTTCTGAAGGTATCACCCATGAAGGGTGTGATGAGGTTTGGTAATAAAGGGAAACTTAGTCCCCGCTATGTAGGTCCCTACAGGATTCTGAGGAGAGTTGGTAGTGTTGCTTATGAGTTGGAGTTGCCAGCCGATCTAGAATTGGTTCATCAGGTTTTCCATGTTTCATTATTGAAGAAGTGTGTTGGAAATTCGACCTTGATTGTAACTTTAGAGGATGTGGGTGTGAAGGATAACCTCACTTATGAAGAAGTTCCCTTTGAGATTCTTGATCGTCAGATTCAGAGGTTGAGGAACAAAGAAGTCGCTTTGGTGAAAGTCCTTTGGAGGAAACAGCTAGTTGAGGGAGCTATTTGGGAAGCAAAAGCAGCCATGAAAGCCAAGTACCCTCATCGTTTTCCTTCCGATCCAGTTTCAGCTTGAGGTAATAGTTTCCTCCTTAGTATGTCCCTCCAATTCTATTCCATCAGTTTTCCTCATGATCCTAGCATGTATGCTTGTTTTTGGAATTAGTTCAATCATGTTTATAAATTAAGAGTTCAGTTTTCATGCTTGTTCTTCAGTTTTCATGTTCTGTTGGTTGGTTTGGCTGTTTTCTCTCCAGTTTTCCTTACTTAGTCTTCATTCGAGGATGAATGATCTCAAGGGGGAGATATTGTAATATCCTAGAATTCAAACCAGCCTTTAAACTTAGAAAAACTCTATAAAATTCAGAACTTTCAGGAATCACGAGTCAAGTTCACGAGTCGTGGACAGAACTACGAGTCATGGAAAGGACTCATAAAACCAGTCTTGCAAACCATCCTCAGGTCTGAGAACCACGAGTGAGTTTCACGGTTCATGGATGGTTCCACGGGTCGTGGAACCAACTCGTGGAACTCAGACTGAGGGTAGTCAGTTTCCCCAGTGAACCACGAATGGTTTCCATGACTCGTGGATGGCTCCACGGGCCGTACTATTAACCCGTGAAAAATGACCCGCAGCTTGTATTTTGGGCTTAGAAAACACGACTGCAATTCATGAATCGTGGTTCCATCGACGGTGCATGGAACTTGAAGTAGAGATTTTTAATCTGTTTTTCCCAGTTTTCATTCAGGGGTATTTTTGTAATTAATTACCCTTTTAAAATCCTAAGTGAGGTCGTTTTGGGCAATTCTAGAAGAGTTTTAACTTCAATTTGTCTAAGTCTTTCCCTTAAGCTCTCATTCAATCCAAAAGGAGAAAGGGTCTCCATTCTCCCAAGTTCCAAGCTCCAAGCTAAGGGTTTCATCTTCAAGTCTCCATCCCTCCCATCCTAGACTAATAGCCTATTTGGCCAAGCTTATTTTCCTTCAAAAGTGCTTATTTTTTCTCAAAAGTGCTTATTTTAAAAAAAATAAAGTGCTTGGCCAAGCTTTTGAGAGAAAATAGCTTTTGGGGAGTAGCAGAAAATATTTTTCAGAAGCTAAAAAAAGTAGTTTATTCCTAAAAGCACTTTTTAAAAAAGCACTTTTGAGAAAAATACACATAAAAGCACTTTTAAAAAGCTTGGTCAAACACTAATTGTTGTTCAAAAGTGTTTTTTCAATTTATTGGCCAAACACAAACTGTTTCTCACAAAAAGTACTTTTTTGAAAAGCACTTTTGAAAAAAAATTGATTTTAGAAGCTTGGCCAAACAGGCTATAAGAAAGCTTCAGTTCAGGTATGTGGATATTCAATAAGGGATTCTTCTATCCTTATGCCCAAAACCCCCAAATTTTATATGAATTTTCATGGATTTGAAATTAGGGTTCTTACCCAATTCTTATGGGTTTTTCTATAAATTATTTTCTCATGAGTCTATTATGAAATCTAATTATAAATTGTATGATTTTTATTGGGTTTTTACGAGTGAACTCCTATTTCATGAATTGAAGGCTAAGTATAGCCAATTTTGCATGCATGGATTGATTTAAGCAAATTGGGGTATTTGATAGCATGATTTCATGAATTTCAAGCAATTTCATGCTTAGTTCCTTTGTTTTATGAAAGTACATGTAATTATGTAATTGAACTAGTGTCATGCAATTTTTCAAGTTATGAAGTATTATGCAAGACCATACACCCGATGTGCCATCAATGCTCATAAATTATTTTCTAAAATAAGGTTCGCGAGTAGTATGAAGATCAGGGTTATGAATATGTTTATGAACAAGATTTGACATCTAGATATGTCACATGTATGTGAGCCTCATGTTATGTTTTGGGAGTAGTATTTAGCATCGAGCGATGAGGGTTCCAGATAACCCAAATCCAAAACTATGTTGCCACCGTAGGTGATGTGCTGCCATTCTACGGCACATTTGAATCCTTTAACTAAGAATAATCGTGAGTTTGCAAGCAACCGTTGTCGTTTTTGATGTTTTATGTTGGAATTGCAGGAAATAGCGAAAAACGTAGAAAAGGAAGGAAAAACGATCAAAAGAGCGCCACTGCTTAAGAGTGACGGCCACCATGACGGGCCGTCACACATGCGACGGTCCGTCAAGTAGACCGTCAAGTTGAGGCAGCACACTGCCTAGTGGTGACGGCCACTGTGACGGTCCGTCAAGCATGCGACAGTCCGTCAAGTATACCGTCAAGATGAGGCAGCACACTGCCTATTGGCGACGGCCACTGTGACGGTCCGTCAAGCATGCGACGGTCCGTCACCCAGACCGTCAAGTTGAGGCAGTACACGCGACGCGGATTCCGAACGTTTTTGAGTTTATTTCCTGGACTCCTATAAATACCCTAGGTTAGGTTATTTCATTATCATTCATTTACAAGTTCATTACCCAATAGTTCTAGGATTATTTTGAGCGAAAATTCGAGAGGAAAACACTACACAATCATGTTTGTCTTCTTGATCATCTTGTTCTTGAACGTTCTTGGGATTTTAGACTCTTGTTCTTGAAAAGCTTGAAGCTTGTGTTCATCTCTTTCGTAAGAACTCTTTCTTATTATTATGAATACTATTTCTTCATTCTTTCGTTTTGCAAACATGAGTAACTAACTTCCCACAACTAGGGTTGTGGGAGCCATGGCAAAAGTAGCAATATAGATTCTGGGTAGCGTAGGGTTCAATCTTTATGTTGTCACGTGGTTAATCATTCACTTACTAACGTTTTCTAGTGGTTGCAAACATTAGAACATACCTAGGTTTAATTTGCTTGAGTAAAGAGATTAAAACCGGGAAATTTGATTAACTACAAGGATTCGAGACTACCAACTCTCGTCTCATGATTAATGCTGTAACTAGATTAATCTACTTGATGTTTAGGATTGAAACAATAAAGTTTACCTTTTCAAGTTCGAGAGAATTGAAAAGGAAATTTGTCTAATTGGTTGAGAAACGTTTAGACGACCCATGAATTCAATCACATCGTGATATGCATATAGAGAGAACCCGGTCAAGCCTTGAGTCGAAATTGTTACGACGCCATGGTGAACACTTCCCTAGTTCACTCTCATATTGATTATTAATCGCACATTATTATTTGCTTTGGTTAAAATATTGTTCACACAACACCCCCCAATTTACCGGAAACTATCGACTACTAGTCATTTGATTCACTATCGATTTAATTTGCACCTTATTCCCTGTGGGATCGACCCCAACCTCTGTTGGGTTCTATATTTGATGACGACCGCTTACGCTTCGTAATTGGAGTTGTAATTTGGGCGTATCAAATTTTGGCGCCGTTGCCGGGGAATACGGTTGTTTATTAAGTCTTGTGTGTTTATTTGACTCTTAGTCATATTTCCTGATTTTACTTTTATTTGTTGTTTTTGTTTATTACAGGGTACTGAGTAGTGCATGCCAAGTACCCGACGCTCGGGTGAACCAATATTACCCTACGACCCCGAGCTCGCAAGAACGCTAAGACAAACCATGGCCGCACAACAGACGGAGGCAGCAAGGCTCGCTGCAGCACAGCAGGCTCAACAGGATCAGCATCACTTGAATGCTGAAGATATAGAGGATGACACTGCATTAGACGGAGCTGGTGCTACGGGCGCCATTATTCTTCCTCCACTAGCGCCCGGGGCTAAGTTCAACATAACTAGCACAATGCTCCAGCTGTTGAACTTAAAGGGATTATTCCGAGGTACGGCTGGTGATGATCCAAACAGACACCTGATGAACTTTGTGGGTATCTACAAGTCATTCGAATTGCCTGGTGTGAGTCAGACAGCGATCAGGCTCAGGTTATTTCCGTTGTCTCTATCTGATGAGGAAGCGCTATGGTTTACAGAGCTGACCCCCGACTCTATCGCAACTTGGGGAGAGTTGAAAGGAGCTTTCCTAGAAAGGTTCTTTCCTCCCTCTAGGATGATACAGTTGAGGGATGAGATTAGCAATTTTAGGCAGCAACCTCACGAAGCATTGCACGAGACCTGGCTGCGATTCAAGAAGAAGCTGACACAATGCCCTAACCATCAGTTGAACGACGAGTTTTTGATGCAGACATTCTACAGGGCACTGAATTTGGCTACCAAGCCGACACTAGATAATGCAGCAGGTGGAGCGTTTATGGGTCTCACTTTCATCGATGCCACAGCTATTCTGGACCGGCTCACTAAAACCAACAGGGCCTGGCATACACGGGACACCGAGATGGCTGCCAACACTCATACAGTCGGTATGTCTGCAGAACAGCACAGGAGAGAGGAAGAGCGGGATCAAGATATGGCCCATCTGAAAACACAAATGGACCTACTGACAAAACATTTGCTGTCAGCAGATATGGAGAAAGTGAAAGTTGTGAGTTCCCAAAGTAGAGCAGCAGAGTTCGAGTCTGATGAGGAGGCAAATTATTTGGGGGGTTTCCAGGCCAATGGCCAGGGGAACCAAGGTCGGAACTATCAGAGGGACAACTACCATGAGAAAGCTGGCTACAGAGATCGTGATCAGGGGAACTGGAAAAATAACACTGATAGAGGTGGGTTGTACGTACCACCTGGTAACCGAGAAAGAACTAGTAATGAGACAGGGACGTCCAAACTAGAGAATATGATGGCAAAGATGTTGTTGAAGGTGGAATCTACTGACTCCGGAGTCAAGGAAATGAAATCTGAATTAACATCAATGAGTCAGTTAGTGAATTCTCATTCCACCGCAATTAAGCAGTTAGAGCAGCAAATGAGTCAAGTCTCGGCGTCTCTAAATCAAAGGAAAGCTGGAACATTGCCGAGTGACACCATTCAAAACCCGAGAAACGACACAAATTGTATGGCAATCACCACCAGAAGCGGTAACGCATTATCGGAAACACATCCGGTAATTTAGACCTAGAAAGATGCTGTAGCTGAGGATGATGAGTTAATAGATGCTGAAATTATGGTCGATGAGGGTGTGAAAGTGTCTGCTGAAAAACCCGGCGCGGAAGAAGATGCTACTAAAGTGCTCACAAATAAAAGCAAGGAGGTTGAAAAACTTCCAACTATGATGCCTCGGCCCCCACCTCTTTTCCCACAGCGGCTGAAGAAGAAAGTGGATGATATAAAGTTCCTGAACTTCATGACCATGCTCAAACAGGTATCAGTAAACATCCCTCTGGTGGATGCGCTTGAACAAATGCCCGGTTATGCCAAGTTCATGAAGGACTTGATCACAAAGAAGAGGTCGGTAAGTTTTGAACCGGAAGACAACCTCCACCATTGTAGCGCCATTTCATCAAGGTCGCTGGTCCAAAAGAAAGAAGACCCGGGTGCGTTCACTATTCCTTGCACCATAGGGGAGTTTAACTTTGCCAAGGCTCTTTGTGACTTAGGGGCTAGCATAAACTTGATGCCGTTAGCCATCTACCGGCAGTTAGGCTTAGGAGCCCCCAAATCGATGACTATGAGGTTATTGATGGCTGACAGATCGATGAAACGCCCGGTTGGTATTTTGTATGATGTACTTGTGAAGGTGGGGAAGTTCATATTTCCGGCAGACTTCGTGATTTTGGACTGCGAAGTGGACTTCGAAGTCCCTATTATTTTGGGACGACCCTTCTTGGCAACCGGAAGAGTATTGGTCGATATGGAGAGCAACGAGTTGACTTTCAGGTTGAATGAAGAGGTAGTGAAGTTTAATGTGTGCAGATCAATGAAGCAACCGAGGAACATGAATGTCGTCTCGGTTATTGATGTTGTTGCAGAATCTGATGTGATCGTTTCTGTTGAAGAGAGACTTGCTGTAGAGACATTGGCAGCAGTTATGATGAATTTCGATGATGATGGCGTCGAAGATTATGAGGAAGTGGTAAATGCGGTGGTTGGAATGGGGTCATATGGTTACGCCCCAAAGAAATTGGATCTCAATTTAAAGAACAGACCAACCCCTCCTGCAAAGCCTTCTATTGAGGAAGCACCGGTATTAGAGTTGAAAGAATTGCCAGGCCATCTGAAGTATGCATTTTTGGGTGACAAAGATACCTTACCGGTAATCATCGCGACAGACCTTGTGCAATCTCAAGTTGAAGCGCTATTATCCACTCTGAGGAGACACAAGAGAGCAATCGGCTTGACCATTGCAGATATTATTGGCATCCCACCAGGTATTTGTACTCATAAGATACAGCTATAAGAAAATTGCACTCCCACCACCGAACACCAGCGGAGACTGAATCCGCCAATGCAAGAAGTGGTGAAGAAAGAGATCATCAAATGGCTCGATGCTGGAGTGGTTTACCCAATCTCTAATAGCAAATGGGTAAGCCCAGTGCAATGTGTTCCTAAGAAGGGAGGAATGACTGTGGTAGCAAATGACAAAAATGAGCTGATTCCATTAAGACCTGTCACGGGCTGGCGAGTCTGTATGGATTACCGGAAGCTAAACTCCTGTACTCTCCGTGATCATTTCCCCATGCCCTTTATGGATCAGATGCTGGATAGATTAGCTGGAAGAGGTTGGTATTGCTTTTTAGATGGATATTCAGGGTACAACCAAATATCTATCGCCCCGGAAGATCAGGAGAAGACCACGTTCACCTGTCCCTATGGTACGTTTGCTTTCAGACGCATGACCTTTGGTCTTTGCAATGCTCCTGCAACCTTCCAAAGATGCATGATGTCTATCTTTTCTGACATGGTGGAGAACACATTGGAGGTCTTCATGGATGACTTTTCGATAGTGGGTGATGCATTTGATGATTGCTTGGCTAATCTGGGCCAGGCATTGCAAAGATGTGAAGAGTCAAACCTCGTGCTGAATTGGGAGAAATGCCATTTCATGGTGAAAGAAGGCATTGTATTAGGGCACAAGATATCTATGAGAGGGCTAGAGGTGGATAGAGCCAAGATTGAAGTCATCGAGAAACTACCTCCACCCATTTCAGCAAAGAGTGTGAGGGGTTTTCTTGGTCATGCCGGTTTCTACCGAAGGTTCATCAAAGATTTCTCTAAGGTTGCTACCCCATTGTGCAAGTAGCTTGAAAATGAGACGAAATTTGTATTTGATGCTGAGTGCTTGAGGGCGTTTGAATGCCTGAAAGAAAAGCTAGTGGATGCTCCCATTATAATTGCCCTGGATTGGTCCAAACCGTTCGAAATAATGTGCGATGCAAGTGGTGTTGCACTTGGAGATGTTCTGGGACAAAAGCGAGACAAACTTTTCCATCCCATTTATTATGCTAGTAAAGCATTGAATGGGGCGCAAAAGAACTACACAGTGACAGAACAGGAGCTGCTGGCGGTTGTATATGCTTTTGAGAAATTCAGAGCGTACTTACTTGGTACAAAAGTGGTGGTGCACACAGATCATGCAGCCTTGAGGTATCTGATGACCAAAAAGGATGCAAAACCTCGACTAATCCGATGGGTGCTATTGTTGCAGGAATTTGACTTTGAAGTCAAGGATCGAAAAGGGTGTGAGAACCAGGTAGCGGACCATCTGTCCAGGCTTGAGAGGGAAGAGAACGTAATAGATGAACCGGAGATTGATGATGCATTCCCGGATGAGCAGGTGATGGCTGCGTCACGTGATATGGTGCCTTGGTACGCTGACTTCGCAAATTATGCGGTGAGTGACATGATCCCGGAAGATTTGAACTTCCACCAGAAAAAGAAGTTTCTCCATGATGCAAGTAAGTTTTTCTGGGATGAGCCGTATTTATTCTGGTTGTGTGCTGACAACATAGTGAGGAGATGTGTACCGGAAGCGGAAATGACAAGCATCTTGCAAGCTTGCCATTCGTCCCCAGTTGGAGGACATCATGCGGGTAATCGAACCGCCCGAAAGATCTTACAGTGTGGTTATTATTGGCCGACAATCCAGAAAGATTCATATGAATTTGCCAAGTTCTGTGATCAATGCCAACGAAGAGGAGCAATCTCTCGCCGACAAGAGCTACCCATGTCCACTATTTTCGAGGTTGAATTATTTGACGTATGGGGAATAGATTTCATGGGCCTGTTTGAAAGTTCTTACGGGAACCGCTACATCTTGGTAGCGGTGGATTATGTGTCAAAGTGGGTAGAGGCGGTTGCTTTAGCCGATAACGAAGGGAGAAGTGTGGTGGCGTTCTTAAAAAGTAACATCTTTACTCGGTTTGGCACCCCTCGCACAATCATCAGTGATGGAGGTTTACATTTTTGTAATAAGGTGTTCCGGGCTGCTCTAGAAAAATATGGAGTGAAGCAACACAAGGTAGCCACACCTTATCACCCCCAAACCAGTGGGCAAGTCGAGGTGTCGAACCGGGAGATTAAAGAGATCTTGGCTAAGTCTGTGAATGTGAACCAGCGAGATTGGGCGAGAAAGCTGGATGACGCACTCTGGGCGTACCGCACAGCGTTTAAGACGCCAATAGGTATGTCTCCTTACCAATTTGTTTTTGGTAAAGCGTGTCACTTGCCCGTGGAACTTGAGCACAAGGCCCTTTGGGCGCTCAAAAAGTTAAATCTCAGTTGGAAAGAGGCATCGGAACTAAGGTTGGAATAATTGAATGAGATGGACGAGTTTCGATTGCGAGCATATGAGAGGTCCGCTCTCTACAAGGAACGAATGAAGTTGTACCATGACAAGAAGATTGAGAAAAGGGAGTTCAAAGTAGGGGACTTGGTATTGTTGTTCAACTCCAGGTTCAAATTATTTCCCGGGAAACTCAAATCCAAATGGTCCGGACCATTCAAAGTACACCAAGTGTTCCCAGCCGGTGCGGTCGAACTCGAAAATAAAGATGGTGAGTTGTTCAAAGCCAATGGGCAGAGGATTAAGCAATATCTGGGCCTCCCGGAGGAGGTACATGTTCTGTCTTTGGTGTATCTTGATGAAGTCTGAGTAATCAAGACACCCGCGTCGTGTAGCGACGTTAAATCAGGCGCTGTATGGGAGGCAACCCATAAATTGTTGTTGTAGTATAGTCTTAGAAAAATTTGATTTGTTAGAATTGGTTAATGTGTGCGTTGAGTGTGCAGGTACAAAGAGTGGACGTATCAGAGGTTCTCTCTAAGAGTGACGGTGATCGTTGACGGGCCGTCAACTGTACGACGGACCGTCACACGGACCGTCACAAAATTGACAAAATATTAATGCTCACTGCCTAAATGTGACGCCCCAAGTGACGGACCATCGAGGAGTTGACGGACCGTCACTCTAGGCAGCCGCATCAGGTAAGTCTTTATTTTAAAAGCAACCCGACCCAAAACCAACGCGACCCGTCCGAGTATATTAATTTCATCTTCATC
>QJPP01001215.1:0-47519 GCA_003996215.1 Jaltomata sinuosa | reverse complement strand
CAAAGGCGACTATCAAACCTCAGAACCCCATCTGAATCTAGAGTAGCCCGACTGATCTCACCCTGAACAACCCGATCACGAAGGTCACACAACTGCTGATCCTCAAACTGACGGCTCTGAATCTGATCAATCAAAGTAGAACGAACCTCAACACTGGCGAGAACTCTGCTAGGATCCGTCAAGTCAAGCCTAACCAGACGGTTAGCCAAGGACTGAATGTCCAAGGCCAACGGCCGCTCTGAAACTGAAAGAGAAGCTAGGCTACCCATACTCACTGTCTTCCGACTCAAGGCATCCGCTACCACGTTCGCCTTGCCCGGATGATACAGAATAGTAAAGTCATAGTCCTTCAGTAACTCGACCCACCTCCTCTGCCTCGAGTTCAACTCCCGCTGACTCGTGATATACTGAAGACTACGGTGATCGGTGAAGATATCACAGTGAACTCCATATAAATAATGCCTCCAGATCTTGAGCGCGAAAACTACTGCCGCCAACTCTAAGTCATGAGTGGGGTAATTGTGCTCGTGAACCTTCAGCTGCCTCGACGCATATGCTACTACTCGACCCTGCTGCATCAACACACAACCAAGACCAACCCCAGAAGCATCACAGTACACGGAGAAGCTCTGACCCTCAACCGGCAAGGTCAAAACTGGAGCTGAAGTCAATAAGGCCTTAAGCCTCTGGAAACTATCCTCACACGGATCCGACCACTGAAATGGGACATCCTTCCTAGTCAGCATAGTCAAGGGGGCTGCTATGGAAGAATACCCCTCAACGAACCGTCTGTAGTAACCTGCTAACCCAATAAAGCTGCGAACCTCAGTAACAGTAGTAGGTCTAGGCCACTCACAAACCGCTGAAATCTTTCCCGGATCAACCCTAATCCCATCCTTAGACACCACGTGCCCTAGGAATGCAACTGACTCAAGCCAAAACTCACACTTTGAGAACTTGGCATAAAGCCGATGATCTCTCAAAGTCTGGAGTATAACCCTCAAGTGCTGCTCATGCTCATCTCTACTACGCGAGTATACCAAGATGTCGTCTATAAAAACTATCACAATGAGTCCAAATACGAGCCAAGAACCCTGTGCATCAAGTTCATAAAGGCTGCGGGGCATTAGTCAACCCAAAAGACATCACAGGAACTCATAATGGCCATAACGTGTCCTGAATGCTGTCTTAGGGATGTCCTCCGCCCTAAACCTCAACTGATGGTACCAGACCTCAAATCAATCTTCGAAAACACGACTGAACCCTGAAGCTGGTCAAACAAATCATCAATCCTCGGCATCGGATACCTATTCTTCACTGTCACCCTATTCAGCTGCCGATAATCAATACACATGCGCATAGACCCATCCTTCTTCTTCACGAAGAGAACAGGAGCACCCCAAGGTGACACACTAGGTCTAATAAACCCCTTAGCTAACAGATCCTGGAGCTGCTCCTTAAGCTCCCTCAACTCAGCAGGAGCCATACGGTAAGGAGGAATAGAAATGGGCCTAGTGCCCGGCTCTAGCTCAATAGCGAAATCAATATCTCTCTCAGGTGGAAGGCCTGGCAGATCGGTAGGAAATACATCGAGGAAGTCTCTAACCACAAGAACAGACCCAGGAGAAGTGGGGTCAGCACTAACATCTCGGACATATGCTAGATAAGCTAAACACCCACGGGAAATCAACTTCCTAGCTCGAAGACAAGAGATGATCCCAGATGGTGCATGGCTAACAGAACCATGCCACACAACCGGGGATACACCGGGCGCAGCTATGGTAATGGTCTTGGCATAACAATCCAAAACCACACGGTGAGGGGATAACCAGTCCATGCCCAGTATCACATCAAAATCTAGCATATCAAGAATCATCAAATCTCCCCAAGTCTCTGAATCACCAATAGATAACACACAGGATCTCACAATCCGATCCACTACTAAAGAATCTCCTACTGGGGTCAAAACAGAAGCAGGAACAAATAATGGCTCACTAGCCAACCCCAAACAAGGCACAAAGTAGGCAGATACATATGAACAAGTGGATCCAGGATCAAATAAAGCCATAGCAGACTGATGGCACACAGAAATCGTACCTGTAATCACAGCATCTGAGGCCTCTGCCTCTGGTCTCCTAGGGACCGCGTAAAACTGACGATGACCTCCACCTGCCCGACCGCCATCCCTACCACCTGCTCTACCGCATGGTGCGCCACCTCTAATCTGACGACCACCCCCTCTAGCCGGGGGCTGAACTGCCCGTAAAGGCTCGGCCAACTGAACTGTACCCTACTGAGGGCAATCTCTAGCAAAATGACCCATCGCACCACAAGTAAAACAAGTCCCTGACGGCCTACTCAGTCGAGATGAACCAGCAAATCCCGTATGACCACCACGACCTGATGCCCCAGAGACTGTACCCCTCAAAGACTGGCCGCTATAGCCCTGATGGCTGCCTGACCCTGCTCGAATTGGGTACTACCGAAAGTCCGAAGGGAAGCCTGAACCGGTCGGCTGGACTGACCCTGGTACTGCTGTGGCTGATAACTCCGGCTCCACTGGCCAGGACCTCTACCGCCATATCTGGAACCACTATAGACACCCTGATGTCAAGGCCTCTTATCTCTGGACCCCTGATCATGTCGCTGTAAGTCCTCCACAGTGCGGGCATAGTCTACAATGGCCTGGAATGACCGACCACTGGCAATCAATATCTCAGCTGGCTGTCTGATCTCTTGCCTCAAACCCCATACAAATCATCGAATACTATCAGCCTCAGTAGGAATGATCATAGCTCCGAATGGTGCTAGCTGATGAAAACGGGTCTCATACTCTGAGATAGTCGTAGATCCCTGCATAAGGTGAGTAAACTGCTCCTTGCAACGCTCACGATCACTCTGTGGTAGGAACTTGTCCATAAAGGCCTCATAAAACTCAGACCAGGTCAAAGGAGGTGACGACGGTGGTCTACAAGCAACCTGGGCCCTCCACCATAACTTCGCTGGGCCCTCCAACTGATAGGTAGTATAACCAACCCCGTGAGTCTCCAACAAACCCAGATGATGCAACATCTCCTCACAGGTAGTAATAAAGTCATGTGGATCCTGTCCAGAAGTACCCGCAAACCTCGGAGGTGCTAACCTCAAAAACCTACCCAACGCCTTCTGCTCTGACTCTGTCATAGCTGGGCGAGGAGCAAGAGGCTGGGCAACAGATGGAACCGGAATAACCTCCGCACGGGGAGCCATAGTAGCAGGCTGCGCTCCTGAGCTTTGTGCACCCAGGGCTGCCCCCTGAGTAGATATCTGCGCTACCTCAGAAGGCCGCTCTCCAATCGCACCCAAAAGCTGTAATAGTAATCCCCGAATATCTGGAGACTGAGCTGCAGCTGGAGCTGGCACATAAGTGGGCACTGGAGCTGGTACTGGTGCTGGAACTGGTACTGGAGCTGGCGCTGGAGCTGGTGGTACCTGGGCTGCCCCCTGATCCACATGCTGCTCGGGCTCTATCTCCACCCTAGCAGCTGTAGCAGGTGCCACTGATCTAGGGCGTCCTCGACCCCTAGCTGGAGTGGGAGGCTCATCTTCGCGTGATGCCGCTGATCTCGTACGAACCATCTGCGGAAGAATGAAGTAGAACAAATGAGATCTCCAGAAACTTTACGGGTAGTACGCACGACACAGAAGCAATGAAAGAGTCGAATTTCCTAAAATGACACTGTAGCCTCCCAAAGATTGAGTACGGACGTCTCCGCCCCGATCCGTAGGACTCTATTAGACATTGGCTCCTATACTGATGACACCGGTGAACCTAAAGCTCTGATACCAAGTTGTCACGACCCAATTTCTCGGTCATGATGGCGCCTACAACCCCCCAGTAGGCGAACCAATTCCTGTAGCCCAGGACAGTTAGTAATGGGCTACTGTCTAACAAACAAGCGAAAGAATAGATAACAGGAGTATATATATATACATATGCGGAAATTAAATCAAACCCCAAGACCTGGTATCATAGTACAGAGCCAAACTACATACATGGAGTGCAAATAATATACAAATGTCTCTGAATGGTAATAGAGTACATGAAGCAAAAGATAAACTAAAGTTAAGCTCCGATCGCCAAGAGCTCACCCTCAGCCTGAAGTAGTCCTCACAGATCTCCACGCACGATTCACAGCGATCTAACGGAGATGGCCCCCGCTAGGATCTGCACCCAAAGATGCAGGGGGTAGGGGTGAGCACCAAATGCGAAGCATAAGGTACCCAGTAGGTATCATAGGCCGACTGGGCACATATAAGATAAAAGCACAGTAATAAACGGAATAGAAGCAAGTGGTCACAGAAATCAACGAAAGGTACACAGGAACTAGCCCAGAGGGAAATCAACAGAACCACATGTGAGGCTAGCAAGCAGAATATACACACCAAAGGCACAGGTGAAAGTAAGAAATAACGCACCTGGGGTCCTTGCAATAACAGTGTATATAAAATAAGTTTATGAAATGGACGGTATACCGGTAACCTCAAGTGTAAGAAGAAGAGAGAAAGAGTAATCATAGGCATGCTCAGAGACAAGAATCAAACTCAACTAATCATACCAATCTCATACTTATCCATAATAGAGAACAATTCTGTAAGTAAAAAGCAAAAGTCTACCTACAGTCCCTCGGCCGCCCATACAACCGAGGAACACGAACAAGTGAAAACAAACCCTCCGGTATCCCATACTACCGGAGCGTACAATCAGCAAACAGCAAACAGCAAACAAGGGTGGAACCTCGAACCATGAATGATATGATGCATGAAGATCTCAAGTGCCATAGTATCTCGGTATGTACCTCCTCCGGCGCCGATCCGGCCCAGCAGGTAGGTTCCATGGAAGGACTCTGCCCGTATACCTCTACTCCACCGTATACCCCTCCACCGGCACACGGAGCCCGTATCCCCTGGCCCAGATGGCAAGGTCCATGGAGGTCCCAGACCCCATACTAAAACTCAGTATCAGAATATGTATCAAGATAGAGACCCAGTCTCGATATCAAGATAGAGACCCAGTCTCGAATATGCATGCCCAGATCCTGTCCAGGACTAAAAATAGTAGGAAAATATCTCAAAAACCCCTCCAAGGGTGCCCGGGCGTAGCCGGGTCTAAACAGTAAAAAGTCATCTCAGGTGCTCGGTCCGACCGAGGCTAAAAATCATCTCAAGTAACAAGAAAACTCAACTAGCACCCCGGCCCTGCCGAGTCTAGCGATAATCATAAAACTGATGATTTTAAACATAATTTCACTTTCTTGCCCAAAAATATCCACAAGTTACATCAAACCATTTCTAAATCATTTCCATCTAAAAGGGCCCCCCGGGCCATGCAAGGTTTAGAAAACAGTGCCACTAGGCCCGAAGCCAAAACCACAGTAAAACATGGATAAAACCTCTTTATATGCATGGAAATGGTATGATCACACACCATAGCTGCCCCGCAGCTCACAATCAACCTATCGACCCTGCACAGGCCCACAGCTACTCAGCAAGCATAACCAGCCTAGAAGGATAATTCTATGCCCGGGACTCGCGGACATTCCCAAAATCCCACCTTCTATGTTCCAGAGTCAACAAGGCCTCACAGGACCACAAGGGTAAATAAAATATATCTGCAAATACTACAAGCAACGGAGGAACAAAAGTAGGCGGACATGAATAAAGCGGTCAAGGTCTGTGGTACCAACCTAATAAACCAACCCAAGGATGCCCATTAATACAATTTTATTTTATATATACGGAGTCTAGGGAAAATAAACCGTAACCTACCTGTCGTCCGACGACAAGCTGCTAGAACAACGATGTCCAAGCTCGAATCACTCCGAGAAAATCCAAAACTAAATCGGGATCGGATTCGGATTTGGGACGGAATAACTTGACGTAGATAATTGATCTTCTTTCTCTTTGAGATCAAATATTGTGTCAAAATAACTTTTCTCCACAAAAAGTTTGTCTCCGACGTTATAACAATATATGTACGGTATGAATCCTATGATTGTTGAAGTAAAGTAGTTGCATTAATTTGCTGAAGCTGTGTGCAATATATAGAAGTAGGTGCAACATATATCACTTTATTCTAACTAGATGATCAATACAAAGGCAAAATATATACATTTGGGACATTTAGTGGAACGCCTGGTGGCAGTATGCACCATGGTGGGCACTTCCCACAACTCCACGTGGAGTTTGGTGCCAACTCAAAATGTTCTATCCCGTTTTATATATATTCGGGTATTGCATAAATTCGTGGTAAAATAAATATAATATTTTAAATATACCATAATTTATAGAAAATTATTTCAAACAAAACCTACTATATTATAATAATAATTTTAACATAACTAAATTTACTATCTCCGTTAAAATAATACGGTGTATAAAAGCTTTATAAAATAAATACATAAACCATTATAACGTTTCAAAAATATTTCCCATAAACCTTTAAAATATTTTGAAAAGGCAATACTAATATAGTTTTTACCAAATTCAACTTTTAAATAAAATATTTTTAAATACACGCACGATGCTAATACAATTCTTAAGTTTAGGCTCGTACTTCGCCAACGCACGATTTTGATACTCAAGAATTCTCTCGGGACCCTCCCTTATGTTTTATCACTGTTTCGGAACTGAAATGGCATTTTAAAACGTGAAGTCGAGGCTTAAATCGAGTTTAACCCGACCCGGTTCGCAACCCGATTCGCAACCCATTTTCTGCCAGACAGTCCGCGGTAAAACAGTCATAACTTTTTACTCTGAGATAATTTGGATGTGAGGTTTTGTGCGTTGTAAACTAGACTCGTACACCTTCGATTTGGTATTTCGGGGGACTTCTAACTCTTTATATATTGGGAGAAAAGCCCAAATACGTTTTACCCAAAGTTCAGGAAATTTGTTAACGAACTTACGATAACTTTTGTCGATTTGCTTGACTTCAAAACTTATACGTGGAAATGACCGGAAGGGTCATTACAACAATGTCGTTCCCACAGCTAGTCATAGGATGACAGGTAGTTTATGGCTTTCTCTACCTAGACTCTGCATATATAGGCTATAACTGCATTAATTAGTATCCTTGGGTGGGTTGTTATAGGTTGGCACCCCAAACCTTGTCCGCCTTTTCTGTCTGTTTATTTCATATGTTGATTGTAGTATTTGTGTAGTATTATATATCACCCTTGTGGTCCTGTGTGGCCTTATATTGACTCTAGAACATAGCCGGTGGGTGATTTGGGAATGTCAGCGAGTCTCGAACATAGAGATATCCTTTAGGCTGGTTATGTCTATTGAATAGCTGTTGGGCCTGTGCAGGGCTGATAGGAACTGCTTGTGAGCCGCTGGGCTAACTTATTTTTGTGTATTTGTGTGTGAGCATATCATCCATGAAAAAGGCTTTCCCCTGCATGTTTTACTTCGATTTTGGTTGCGAGCCACTAAAGATGGTTTTCCCTAAACTTGCATGGCCCCGGGGGGGCCTTTTTGGTATAACCTAATGATGACTTGGGATTTTGGTTGATTTCTCACTTGATTTTTCTATTGATACTAGGCTCTACCGGGCGGAGTACTATATCTGATTTTCTTATGGATTTAGACCTAGATACGCTCTAGGCACCCTGAGTGTTTTTGAGACTTTTATTATTGATTTAGACCCGAGTATACTTCGAGTACCCTTTGAGAGGGTCTTTTGATATTACTACTACTGCTTTAGACCCGGTTCAATCCCGGGCATGCATATTTGAGATTTAGCCACTGGCTTGAACTCGGACTTGTTTACAAATGACATGTTTGAGATTTTGCGTTCGTTGCTGTATGTGGTCAGGGACCTCCATGGGCCCTCCATTCCAGGTCCTGGCTAGGAGCCAGGTGCACCGGAGGAAGGGTATACGGTGTAGGATGAGGTATAGCGGGCACGTCCCACCATGGGTCCTCCTACCGAAGTGTTGGGAAGAGGTGCATATAGGGTTACTATTACCGGTTCCATCATATCATCATCATGCATATTTCACTCAGATTCCACCCTTGTTTGTTGTGTGTTCAGTGTACGGTCTGATTGTATGGGCGGCTGGAGGGTTTGTTTTCACTTGATTGTGTTCCTCGGTTGTATGGGCGGCCATTGGGAATGTAGGTAGAATATATTTACTCCAGTCTTTGTTTAGAGCGTGTCATGGCTTACGGTTTTGGTGGCTTAGCGGTTATTAGCCTGTTGAGGCTCCGGTTGTGGGATTTGATAATTGAGGGGGCTAGGGAGTCCTATCTTATTGAGGCACTTTTGTGTGGCCTTCTTAGCAGAGTGTGGGGCTCTGGTTCCATCCTTATGAGGATTTGAGTAGTGTCTCTCGGTTATTGTGGTTTAATGGTTTCATCCTAGGTTGATATTTGCAAGGTTGATCTCTGTTTATATTATCTTTGAATTGGATTTGTTGTATGTTTTCCTTTAGCATATTGATCCCTTTTGAGTATGTGAAGTTGCTTCCTTCCTTCCTTTTACTTGAGGTTACCGGTATACCGCCATGTCTTTCTAAACTCTCTCCTTTTATATATATATTATTTTTGCAAGGATTCCAGGTGCGTTCTTCTTCCTTGCACCTGTGTTTCTGTGTTATGTATATGTTTGTGCTAGCATGAATTCTTGTAACTCTTGGGTGATTGTTCCTTGTGCTAGTTCCTTGTGCTTCTTCCTTGCTTATATTACTGCTTTCTTGTGTTCTGCTTATTACTATCTTTATATCTTATATGCGCTCAGTCGGCCAATGATACTTACTGAGTACCCGTTGTCTTGGTGCTCATTCTACACTCCTGCACTTTTTGGTTCAAATATTAGTTGAGCTTTCGCCGTTGATCGGTTGGAGACTCGTGCAAGTTTTGGACATCGAAACTAGGGTGAGCACTTGTCGATTGGGGCTTGTCTACATCTCATCTTTTGTACTGTTACTCCTTGTATTTTCGAAGACAGATTTATGTGGTATTTTGTTACTTCTGGCACTTGTATCCCATTAAAAACTTTTGTACTATCGATACCAAGTCTTGGGGTTGGTGTAGTTTTCTTTATGTATTTATTCGGGTTTTGCTTCCACTTTTTCTACTTTTACGTTTTGCTTTCGCTTATTTCTACTTATTGTTCATTTTGGTTAGGTAGTAGCCCATTACTATCCATTCCGGGTTACGGGGATTGGTTCGCCTACTGGGGAGTTGTAGGTGCCATCATGACCTGAGAAATCGGGTCATGACAAGGTCATACGATCACAAATTACTATCGCACGATTCAGTAACATAATTCTTAATAAGACTCATCTTTAAAATAGGGAAACAGCCATAAAGACCAAATGAACGGCCAGGGCACCGAACCACCAATCCCAGCAAGCCATAAATTACTTGGGACCGCTACAGGCAAGCTCTAATAGTACAAGGAAAGCGTAAATGCAAAAATTACCGGAAGGGTCATTACATTTATTTATTATAATAGTAATATTATAAAATAACTAGTTATCATTTCAACTATATTCACTGCATTTTATTCATTATAATAGTAATATTATAAAATAATTGACATAGGTTGAAGAAGAAGAAGAAGAAGAAGAAGAAGAAGAAGAAGAAGAAGAAGAAGAAGAAGAAGAAGAAGAAGAAGAAGAAGAAGAAGAAGAAGAAGAAGAAGAAGAAGAAGAAGAAGAAGTTGAAGAAGAAGGAGGAGGAGGAGGAGGAGGAGGAGGAGGAGGAGGAGGAGAAAAAGAGAGAGAATATACTTTTATCTAAGTAATCATCTATTAAATGTAATAATAGGCTATAGACCGTAATAAATTTAAAGCACCCTTAAAAAGTATAATAAATCTTCCATAAGATATTATCTATGTAAAAATTCTTGGAATAAATACCTTTTGAGTAGAAAAGCAGTACAAATTGTTTTGAAATTTATAAAACATTTTTTACTCTAAAGAAGTGAAATTTTTCGATCAGAAATATTCTTTCCTCCAATTTTTCAATCAGAAATTTCCAACTGGGAGAGAAACATGAGATATATTCAAAAGCAGAGAATCCAATGTGAATTGTTGATTATGTATAGTTCATATAAAAGAAAGAGATAAATACTTTGATTTTTTTGACTACTTCATTGGGCAGCAAACATGCTTGTTTTGTCCAATTTTTTGATCATGAATTTCCAACTGAAAGAGAAACACCAGAAATTATCAAAAGCAGAAGATCAATTTTCAATTATTGATTATGTTTAACTCATATATAGACTTTAAATTTAATAACTAAAAAAAATAAAGAAAGACAGAAAAGATGATGATAATGAATGCAAAAAAATGGCTTGAATCAAATTATCAAATTAGAACCAAAATAAGAATAAAAGTAGAAATAGAAGAAACGTATATTTGTAGTAGAACTATAGAAGTTGTATGTCCGTATTTTTGTAAAAGAAGTTTGATCAAAATATTACTTAAATAGAATCGTAGAATTTTTTTTTTATACAAGGTAAAATTCTAAATTTAGAAGTGTTAAGTTTTTTTGGGTATGATTTTAATTACTTAATTTAAGTACTACAATGTTAGGATTCTCTACCTACTTCAATAAGAAATAATTTAATAATTAAACATTTAGTTGATTTTAATATTTTAAATATTAGAAATCTTTTTGGAATTTGTTTTGACGACCTTTCTTTTTGGAATATTTGTTTTGGAAATCTTTTTGGGATATTTTTTTGGGGGGGAAGTGGCGTAACTTTCTTTTTTTGGAAAAAATTATTTTTTTATATAATGGTATAATAATTAGGGAAAAAATAGTGAAAAGATAATTTTATCTATTGTGTAGTCTTTTAATGAAGGCAAAAAGTTCAAATCACATTATAAGGTCCTTCACACTTTTAATATAGTACTCGTTTAGTGTACGTGCAAGTGAATTAATAATATATATATATATATATATATATATATATATATATATATATATTATATAGAAAGATAAAATTATTGTGTGCACATTATATTAAGTACAAAATGTTAAAAAAATAACCTAAATTTTCTAAGATAAAAAGTGCATTTAAAGAGAAACATGATAACTCACCTTCAAGTCCTTTATCTATTGGTCATCCTTTGAAAACTAAGGTTTAGTCTCTTACGATTCATAACCTAAAAAGGGAAGAGAATTAGAAATAATGCTTTGACTTTTTTGGGTACTTCATTCGGCGATAACATGCTTATTTTTTAATTTTTCGATCAAAAATATTTAACTGAAAGAGAAAAAATGAGAAATTATCAAAAAGGGAGAATCCATCATCAATTGTTGATTATATATAATTCAAATATAATCTTTAAAGTTATTAACGAAAAACAAGTAAAGAAAGGTAAAAAGAGTGATGATAATGAATGCAAGAAGACGATGTGAATCAAAACCTAAATAAGAAGAAAAGTAGGAGTACGTAGAAGAAGCGTGTTGAATAATCCTTCCACAATGCATATGTTTTTCAACAGATCCACACGTTAACCTTCAACTAAAATACAATTCTCAGTCCTGTTTATAAAAAGAAAAAATAAAGAAGCAAAATCCAAAAATATATATGCATAACATAACAATCAATTTATATAGATAGATAGATTATACTCAATTTACAACGAATAACGTACTTGATCCGTCTTCAAACTTAATTAGTAACCCCAAATTGAAAGAGAAATAAGAAGAAAAAGTTGAAGTAGAAGGAAGTATGTATCTTGCAAAATTTGATACAAAATATTACTTAAATAGAATTGTAGAAATTCTTTTCTATATAAGGTAAAATTCTAATTGACTTAGAAGTGTTAAATATTATACTTAAATTAAATAACCAAAACCTTAAAAAGTTAGAACACAAATTAATTATGAAAATTTTCTTACCAAAAGACATATTAGTTTAAAATATTTTAATATATAAAGAGTTTAACTTCATTTATTTCTTTTCCACAAAGGCCCCGTACTACTTATTTTTTTTAATATTTTTTATTTAATTCTTTTCTTTCGTGATTTGGTTAATCTATTACAAATAATTTAAGTGTAAGATTTCTATAAGGTAAAATTTTAATTAATTTTAAAACTTTACAGTTCAAATAAGGAAAGATTTAAAAAATAAAATTTTAGTCAATTTTTATTATTAACTCTCCTAATATCTCTTACCATATATTTTAGGACATCTTAATTTTAAATATTATAAAGATAATGATATAATAATTAGACGAAAATAATAAAAAGAAGATTTCGTCTAAATCAGATTCTTTTAATGAATGACAAAAGGTTCAAATCACATTATAAGGTCATTCACACTTTTAATATAATATAGATATAGATAGATAAGTATATAAATAAAATAGTATTTCTTTGTTGAATGATGTTTAGACTTATGTTATTCCCTTTCTTTTGAATTGTATTTACTTAAGTTATATTGGGACTTATTTTATATTGGAATTTGATATAAGAGTATATGTTAAACTTTTTTTTGGATTTTAAATTTAAGTCATACGTTCAAATTTAATTTATTTTTTTTAGTACCATTGACTTGTTATTTCTCATTGCATATTGCTCATTTTTCACTTACAATTGATAAATTATTATTTTTATTTGAATAATATAATATTTATAAATATTAGTAATTTTTTTGTCAAACATCCAGTGTATCATGTTCTTACAAAATTTGTTGTTTTAGTTTTTATAATTAATTATATTAAAATATTATCAACTTGACATATATATACCACAATTATAGTTGAACTAAAATTGTAGTGTGATTTGTATAATTGAAAGATTATTAGTGTTTCGTGTCAAATTATAATAAGAATTGTGTTAATTCAAATTTCAAACTTAAGAGACTATTTTGACCATTATTCTTTCATTTAAAGCAACGACTTCTAGCCATTATTACTTTATAGGCAAATGCATAAATTTGAATGACTTTGTTAGAATAAAAAGAAGGTAAATGACTTTATTCGGTAATTTATTAGTTGAGTGACCATTTGATGCAATAACAATTGCGGAAACAAATCCTAATTCTAAGAACAAGAAATAAAAGATTGAAGATAGGCACAAGAAACTAATTGACAACTATAGCTATAAAAAGCTAAATCTTTCAATTAAGAATGCAAAACAAGCACCAAATTTATAACACAACCCTCACGAGAAAAGCAAAATTGACAAAAAAAATTCTATATTGATCAAAGAGAAGTATCACATACATATATATATATATATATATATTTATATATATATATATATATAATATATATATATATATATATATATATATATAAAAATATGTATATATTATATATGGAGCTTTACATATATAATATAGTATGAGAACAGTAGGAAACTCCTTTTTAAGAAAACTAATAATCCTACTAACACAAATTAATCCGTGTTTTTTGTTCCTTTGATTTCGTTCGATTAAAACAATTATTATAAATTTGAAAACATTGCACTTGTAATATTGTCACAATCCAAAATCACTTGGGTTATGATGACACCTACCTCAACCCAATCATGGTATGTAAGCCAAACCCAACAAACACAACAATTGAAATAAAAGCAATACTAAAGGATCCAACGCATAAAATAAAGATGATGTCTGAAAAACATCCCAAAATGATACTGGACAAGATAATCTAGAAATTCCCAAGACTCAGAAGTCATAAGTACAAGATAGACTCTAATACAATATCAAAACTGATCAATCCAACACTTCTCGAAAGTAAAATAGATAGGAAATAAATGATAGAAGAAATTAGGTTGTCTCTTAATACAAGAGCTCACCAAAGCTTCAAATAGAAACCGCAAGCACGAACTCAACCACGAGGTCTGTGCGTACGAGGATTTGCATCAGAAGGACGCAAAAAGTAGAAGTGAGCACAATCCATTTATACTCAATAGGCATCATAGGTCGACTGAGCTTAAGCAGATACTATAACGAGTAAAGAATACTAAAATAACTCTACACGCGGAAAAGTCCCAACAGTTCAATACCAATAATCATAAAATACCACTACAAAACACCATGATAATCAAAGAAGGATGCAATGCAATAATATACAATGGTCAATGTCTATCGGTATACTCCCCCTCTAGTGATTTATTGTAAATGTGGGATCCATAGGAACTCCGAATGAAATCAATCTACCCGAGCCTTCCCTTTTTTAAAAGATTCTGAATGCAATTAATCTACCAATGCAAAGTTTTACACATAAAAATGAGTCCAACGATACCTATATTGCTAAGGTTCTAATCGGGGTCCAAAAAGTAAACCTCGAGCCCACAAGGGAAAAAGTAGATTTTATTGAAAAATTAATTTACCCAAAGATTAAGGAGTTCAAATATGAAATCTCATAAAAATGGAGTTAAAATCCACCTTGAAATCATCGAGAAAATATTCTTTAACTTTATCGAAAAAACCCCAAAATTCTAAGTTGAAAAATCAAGTTTTGAAGGTGAAATCATGAAATAATCATTGAGAAATGTGTAAAAATAGCTCAAAAAACTTACCAGATGAATAAACCTCGAAAATTCCTTTTTTGATTCTCCCCAAAATCTATCTATTGTTGTAAAATCAAGAATAAAAGAACAATAATATAAACAAGAAATATAGAGAAGATATGAGAGATCAAGAGAGGAGAGTTTTTCTTATTCTTCCAAGTAACAAGTGTATACAATATAAATCATTATGCTTCTATTTATAGTGTTCGTAGAGGAATTCTAAAGGTTGTCATAAATATGACATTAACTATGGAGGTTATGGGGAAAAGGTTATGGGGAGAGGGAGTTACACTCATAATAGTGTGTAGAGTAGTGGAGGATTAACTATATATTATGAAGAAGATTAGGGGGAGTAACTTCTTAGAAGGTATGGACATCCACATAATTATATTATTTACAATATCTATATCTATCTATATTATTATAAAAATATGAATATAAATATTGATTGACCAAAATAGCCTTAAAATATTAAACAACTTTTATACCCTTAAAAAATTGAGTTTAATCAGGATAAAATTGTAATCACACCTTTGTCTAAATATCCTAAAATATATTTACTTTGATTTTAGATAGTTTGAATGAAAATAGGGCACAAAAAGATGCTTAAAATTTTTGGCAAAGGGCTGGGATATCCTAACGCCATAAAAATTTGGCAAAAAGAGTACCTAATTTGTTGACGGTTGGGTTTGGGTTATATAGTCTAAATCTATAATGACCGGGTCCGTCGTTATGGATAAACCATTCGTGCCAATTTTAGTCTAAATCTATGTATATATAATATATATTGGGTGTATGTGAATATGAACTTTGTATAACTACTGATTATGTATTGTTTTTAATAACTTTTTCATGTGCAGATCCGGAATTTGTCAAAGGCAACATATTGAGAGATTGATATGACAAATGCATTACTTTTAAATTTGTCTGCCAAGATGTAAGTTGTGTTTAATTCCTTACTTTTCATACTTTCTATATTTGAGTATTGCTATAAAATTATTGATAGGTATTGATAATTAGATATAATTTCGTAAATTAAGTTATAAATAAAAGCTAAAAAGATTTACTCTCTCCGTATCAAATTAAAAATAGTTGGTTCAAAATATTTTTTATTTTAGAAGTTCAAGACAAAACTTGAAGCCTACAAGCACCTTAATTATGGGGTGATGACACATAAACAAAGTAAATATTCAATTAAGAGAGATTATATCTTAAGTCATAAATAAGGGTAAGTAACAAAAATATTCTCCGAATTAATATTTTTGATTGATCACAAGCATCCAGCAATGCCTTGCCGGTTTAGAAGTCGAACACAAAATGGCCAAAAAATCAATTAGTAATATACCTTCTATTACCAAAAGAAAGGGACGCGTAAAAGAGAAACATATCAAATAATTTGAGACTGGGAGAGTATAACTAACTATATTATTCAAGTATTTTTTCATCAATAGATGTGGATTAATGATGAAATTGATGCAATTTTATATGCTTCTTTATGATAATACGAGCCACACCTATGAAAATTAGTATGATCGATCAAAATTATATGATATTGGGTAACTATTGTGCAATTTTTTCATATAGAGGTCAAGTATAATGAAATGGAGGGACTAATAAGGAGTAACTCAAAATAGAATATTACTAAATTAAGCTACGTAATAAATTTTGTTGGGTCAGGTTATTTTATGGGTTGAATCTAATATTTATATGAACCAATGAATTAGTATCACATATTTAATTAAAGTCATACATATATCATTTCATAATTTTATTAAAAGGAGGAACATATTAACCATAAAAGATAATTTGGTTCTATAGGTGAAAGGAGAGACATTTTTAACCCAAAAACTAGCATTAAGGGCATATGGGTCCAATAGGGGGAAGAATGACAAATTCAAGTTATTTTCAAACGTTAGGAGTATTGTTCACTATTTTTTATTTCACGTTAAAAGGCATTTCATAGGTTAAAAATGTGTGAAATGTTAATTCGATAATATTAATCAATTTTTTGTGTCCTTCAAAATTATATTTTTTTATAATAAATTTATTTCATATTGGATAAAATTGAAATATTTGATATAATTTTTTTAGGATATATATAAGTTGAAAGTTTATAATTTTTAGTACTCATTTCATAGTATTTGGCGCAAGATATTGTAACGACCGGGTTCGTCGTTACAGGTAAATGTTTCATGCTAAGTTTTGAGTAAGAAAACTTTTGGGCTTGGGAGTTGAAAATTCTGGGCTAGGCTAGTCTCGGCTGGTTTTAGAGCGAGGTATGGTCTAGGGCAATCCGAGTGAGGATTGGGTCTTGTATCTTGTAGTGAGCTAGAATTTCCGTTAGCTAAGGCATAGAGGAGTCCAGGGGACTTTTCAGAAGTGAATTTGGGTGAGTAGAACTCCCGGTATCGAGGTTGCCATAAAGGGGTTATTCCAAAACGTCAAGAAATTAAGTGTATTGTAAAATGGGCATTTTTGGAGGACTTTACGAATTTCTGTCTCATGTCAACCGCTAGCCGCTGAAGCGACCTCCGCTATAGCAGAGAAAATACCGCTATAGCGGAAGTCATATGGTTTTGCTACAGCGGTACCGCTATAGCGGAGCGGGAATCGCTATAGCGGACCAGTTGGGATTTAATGCAGAAAACTTACCCAAAACATTCAGTTTTCATCAAGAACATTTTGGAGAAGGGCAAGGGCGATTTGGGGTGAACTCCTTCAGTTTTTCATCATTTTTCATCCCAAAGGTAAATTTTACTCCCCAAACTTTGTACTATCTTCCCAACGCTATAGAATTGCTAGAGGTGGACTTGGGAGAAGGTTTTGGATGACCTAGGAATGGTAGAATCCAGGGAAAAAGGATATTCTAGGGTGTAAGAGTTCTTGGGTATTGTTATTTTCATTGGATTATGATCATGTGACCTTAATTCTCCAAATGTATCCATAAAATGGAAGAAATAGGTGAATTAATGGTGGAAAAGCCTGGGAAAAAAGGTGGAATGATCATAGTTGGCCTGGGGTTTGGGATTTTGCATATACCGTGTAACTAGTTGGCCATAAGGATTGATTTTTGGTTATTATATGGTGTTTTAGACCAAGAACAAGCAAGAACTTTGAGAAACGGGAAAGCTCCGGTTGATAGAGCTTGGAACATTTCGAGGTAGGTGATGATTATTGTTTCCTTTATGCATTGTATGTTCGTGTTCTTTGCTTAAGTATTGTATGAGTTGCATGCTTAGGGAGTGTTTTATGAATGTCTAAGTGTCCGGTTATCAGTCTTGTGAAATAAATTAGGTGTTATTGCTTGTTTGTCTACAAGTGTTGATTTGTTTGTTGTTTGTGACTGTTGGATTTCTGTATGACATTCGGTTGGCTCGGGTACTATGCTTGGTATGGGATACTAAATGTTTGGATCGGGTACCACTCCTGGTACAGGATACTAAATGGTTGGCTCGGGTACCACGCTTGGTACGGGATAACAAATAGTTGGCTCGGGTACCACGCCTGGTACGGGATAACAAATGGTTGGCTCGGGTACCACGCCTGGTACGAGATAACAAATAGTTGTCTCGGGTACCACGCCTGGTATTGAATTGTTGCATTCTAATGATGGTTTCATGAGTGGACTGGGTTGTATTTCTGAAATTGTGATTATCGCATATGGTCCTTGAGAGGCCGGTTCATTGTATTTGATTGTGAGTTTGGTCTTGGTGTAGATCGGGTTGCATGTTTAACACTTAGGTGTTGCTAGGGGGATCCCAGGGTGGGTCCAGGCTATGTAACACAAAATATTTATTATTTTGTCATTGAATGTTGTCAATGGTTGTTAAGTGGATTACATGTGGGGATAAGCTAGGAAGTGACTTGTAGTCTAGGGATATATATCGGCTTGTTCACATGTTTCCTGTGATTTACTTAACTTTAGCTACTGTTCATATACTGCTTATTTGGAACTGGCTGATGATCCTACCATTACACGGTGGTTGTGTACTAATTCTTCACTTGCATTTCTTTTTGTGAGTACATGCAATCTTCTGACGGCTGGCGCGCGACCTCATTTGTTGTCCCGGCGTTTCCAAATCTCAAGGGTGAGCTGCTTCGATCGAGCTACCTTGATTTCCTCTTTTAGTTGTAGCGCACTTGTTTCGGGCTTAGACTCTCATTTATTTAGGATTGTATCCCTGTGTTCTAGACATTGGTAGATTTTTTTGGTACGATGACCTTCAGGTTCTAGGGAAGATTGTTTCCGCAGGCTTTTATTTTATAATAGTATATCTTTTTACTTGAATGTTAGTTCACTTATGCACTGGTTTTAAGCTGCTAGATTATGCTAAGTGTAGGTCTTATTGGTTCGCTCGCCCAGGGGGGTTGGGTGGGTGCCACTCACGATGGCCTAGGTCATGACAAAGATGGAATAAGAGTCCTAGGTTCATTGATCTCGTCGTACCAAAATGGGTCTAGTAGAGTCTTGTGGAATGGTACAAAGACGTCTGTACTTTCCTTCGAGAGGCTATAGAACATTAGGAAAACTATATCTTCTTTCTTCCTTCGTTCTATAACTTTATTCCAATTTGTATCTGGTGATACAAATTGGTATCTGACATCTTTCACTCTTAGGGACCGAGGTAGAGCAATATCCGCTAGGGATGGAGCTTAGGAAACTGCAGGAGCACGTGAGGTGATCCCTCCCCTACCCCAAGAGCATGTGGAAAAAGAGGTTGAGGTTGTTGTTGAGAAAGGCGCTGATCAGGCGGAGGTAGCACCGGCTGGATGTGCAGGCCTTCCCCTTATCTTGCCTAAGGCATTTCAGCATGTGTACTTAGCCTATCCTATTCAGTCAGCTCTGCCAGCTGCTATAGATGGTCGTCTGGGAACTAATCAACAATTTTCAGCTCCTAGAGACCAGGGAGCTTCTGACACATCTACCAGCAGGCCTACACTTGATCGCGGTTGTTTTCATTGTGTCGATCTGAGCTATTTTAAGAGGGAGTGCCCTTATAGACAGACTGGTAATCAGACTCAGCAGCAGTCTAAGGCTGTGGTCCCATCAGGTAGAGGTGGTCATGCTAGAGGTTGTCCACCGGGTGGGCGAGGTAACTTTCAGAGAGGTCGAGGAGACCGGGGTACTCGTGGTGCGGGCAGGGGAGTGGCGCAACCGGCCAGGAAAGTTTCTCAGATTGATGACCGGGCTAACTGTTCTGCTTTTCCAGGGAAGTCAGAGGCTGAGGCGTCACACGCGGTGATCACAGGTACAATTCTTGTATGTGATAGGATGGCTTTCGTACTTTTTTACCCAGGTTCTACATACTCTTATGTTTCTGTGAAATTTGTTGTGGGTCTGGACTTGAATTGTGATATCCCTATTCCCCTATTCATATTTTTACCCCGGTTGCAGAGTCCATGATTGTGACTCATGTGTATCGTGCTTGTTCTGTGGTATTTGTGGGGTTGCACACTTGGGTAGACTTGGTGATTCTGAATATGGTAGACTTTGATGTTATTTTAGGCATGACCTGTTTGTCTCCTTATCATGTTGTACTGAATTGTAACACTAAGACTGTGGCTCTAGAGATTCCGAGTAAGGATAGGCTAGAGTGGGAAGGTGTTTACAGGCCTAAGCCAGTTAAAATCATATCATTTGTTCGGGCTAGGAAGCTAGTGGGGAGAGGGTGTATGGCTTTCTTGGCTTATCTACAGGATGATAGTGTGGAGTCCCAGTCTATTGAGTCAGTTCCGATTGTGTCAGAGTTTCAAAAGGTGTTTCTGGCGGATTTGCCTGGTATGCCTCCGGACAGGGTTATTGATTTTGGTATTGACTTGGATCCTGGAACTCACCCAATTTCCATTCCTCTATACCGTATGGCTCCGGCAGAGTTAAGGGAACTTAAGACTCAACTTCATGAGCTCCTAGATAAGGGGTTTATCCATCCCAGTGCTTCACCTTGGGGTGCTCCTATTTTCTTTGTGAAAAAGAAGGATGGTAGTATGTGAATGTGCATAGACTACATACAGTTGAACAAGCTTACCATACGAAATAAGTACTCTTTACCCGGCATTGATGATCTTTTTGACCAGTTTCAAGGTGCGTCAGTGTTTTTGAAAATTGACTTAAGGTCAAGGTATCACTAGTTAAAGATTAGGCCCGAGGACGTCCCTAAGACTACTTTTTGGACTCGGTATGGGCACTACGAATTTCTAGTAATGACATTTGGGTTGACAAATGCACCAGCGGCCTTCATGAGTTTGATGAATGGGGTGTTTAAGCCCTATTTGGATTCTTTCATCATTGTATTTATTGATGACATTTTTATCTACTCCAAGAGTAGGGAGGAGCATGCTAGACATCTCCGTATTGTGTTGGAATTATTGAGGCGCCATAAACTTTATGCAAAGTTCTCCAAGTGTGAATTTGGGTTGACTTCAGTCGCATTCTTAGGGCATGTGGTGTCAGAAAAGTGGGTGATGGTAGATCCCCAAAAGATTGAGGTAGTCAAGAATTGGGTCTGACCTAGCTTTGTGACTGAAGTAAGGAGTTTTGTGGGACTTGCAAGTTACTACCGCAGATTTGTCAAGGATTTTGCGTCCATCACTAGTCACTTGACAAGGTTAACTCAGAAAGAGGTACCGTTTGTGTGGTCCGAAAAGTGTGAAGAGAGCTTCCAAAAGCTCAAGAAACTTCTGACCACGGCTCCCATCTTGTCTTTGCCGGTTGAAGGTAAGGACTTCATTATTTATTGTGATGCTTCACATTCGGGTTTGGGTGTTGTGTTAATGCAGGACAGGAATGTGATCGCCTATACATCTAGGCAGTTAAAGGTTAATGAGAGCAATTATCCAACTCACGACTTGGAGTTAGCAGCAATGGTGTTTGCACTCAAGATTCAGAGACACTATCTCTATGGTGTCAAGTGTGAGGTATTCACTGATCATCGCAGTCTGCAACACATTTTTATGCAGAAGGAGTTGAATCTGAGGCATAGGAGGTGGATGAAGTTATTGAAGGATTATGATGTGACCATTCAGTACCATCCGGGTAAGGCCAATGTGGTGGCAGACGCATAGAGCCGGAAGACAGTCAGCATGGGCAGTTTGGCTTGCTTGGGGGTGTCCAAGCGACCATTGGCAAGGGAGCTTCAGGCTTTGGAAGCTATGTTCATGCACTTGTGTATCTCAGAAAGGGGTGGGATGCTGGCCAGTATTGAGGTCAAATCCACATTCATAGAAGAGATAAAGACCAAGCAGTTTTAGGATTCGTAGTTGAGCAAGCTTTGGAGCAAGGCAATATCCGAAGAATCCAGGGATGCCACGTTGGATTCTGGCGGCGTGTTAAATTTTAGAGGAAGTATTTGTGTTCCTCGGGTTGATGATAAAATTCAGAAGATATTAGTAGAGGCTCATAGTTCACGTTACTCAATTCATCCAGGCGTAACCAAGATGTACAGGAATTTGAGGCAACTTTACTGGTGGCTTGGGATTAAAAGGGACATAGTTTTTTTTCTCCAAATATTAGAACTGCCAGCAGGTCAAGTATGAGCACCAAAGGCCTACAGGATTACTTCAGAGGATGCCTATTCTCGAGTGAAAGTGGGAAAGGATAGCCATGGATTTCGTGGTGGGTCTTTCGAAGACTTTGGGGAGGTAGACTAAATTTGGGTCATTGTAGATAGTTTGACCAAGTCCGCTCATTTCATTCCAGTCAGAGTGGACTATAATTCGAAGCAGATGGCCAAGATCTATGTGAAGGAGATCGTGAGACTGCATGGGGTACCACTATCCATCATTTCAGACAGGGGTACACAGTTTACCTCTAAGTTCTGGGGTAAGTTACATGAAAAATTGGGTACTCAACTTACTTTCAGCATAGCTTTCCATCTTCAGACTGACGGTCAATCGGAGAGAACAATCCACGTGTTGGAAGACATGCTGAGAGCATGTGTGATTGACTTTGGGGGTCATTGGGACCAGTTCCTGCCATTGTGTGAGTTCTCATACAACAACAACTACCACTCCAGTATCGACATGGAACCATTTGAGGCCCTGTATGGGAGAGGATATAGATCACCTATAGGGTGGTTTGAGGCAGGTGATATAAAGCCTCTGGGCATAGACTTGATAAAGGAAGTGCAGGAAAAAGTAAGGGGTATTCAGACCAAGTTGCTAGCATCCCAAAGTAGGCAAAAGGAGTACGCAGACCACAAGGATAAGGATATGGACTTCCAGGTTGGTGAGCAGGTATTATTGAAAGTGTCACCAATGAAAGGGGTTATGCATTTTGGTAAGTGGGGCAAGCTCAACCCCTGGTTTATTGGTCCATTTGAAGTTGTCAAAATTGTAGGGCCAGTGTCTTACAAGTTAGCACTACCACCTAGTTTATCCGGTGTCCATCCAGTATTCCATGTATCCATGTTGAAGTGGCACCATGAGGATGGAGATTACATTATCAAGTGGGATAAAGTGTTACTAGACAAGGATCTTTGGTATGAAGAGGAACCGATTGTGATTCTTGATCGAGATGTCCAAAAGTTGAGGACAAAGGAGATTAAATCTGTGAAGGTTCAATGGAAGCATCATCAGGTTGAGGAACCAACTTGGGAAACCGAGAAGGACATGCGGGGCAAGTACCCTCACTTGTTTGAGGATTCAGGTACTACACTTTCTTGCTTTTATTCTCTGTATTTTTGGGTTTGATCATTCGGGGATGAACAATGGGTAAATTGGTAGTTGTTGTAATGACTGGGTTCATCGTTATGGGTAAACTTTTCGTGCCAAGTTTTGAGTTAGAAAACTTTCAGTTTTAGCAGTTGAAAATTCTGGACTAGGCTAGTCTCAGCCGATTTTGGAGTGAGGTATGGTCTAGGACAATCCGAGTGAGGATTGGGTCATTTATCTTGTAGTGAGCTAGAATTTATGTTAGCTAAAGCATAGAGGAGTTCGGGGGACTTTTCAGAAGTGCATTTTGGTGAGTAGAACTCCCGGTATTGTGGTTGACGTAAAGGGGTTATTCCAAAATGTTAGGAAATTAAGTGTGTTGTAAAATGGGCATTTTTGGGGGACTTTACGACTTTCTGTCCTGTGTCAACCACCCTAGCGGTTGACACACTGTTGTAGTGACCTTCGCTATAGCATAGAAAATACCGCTATAGCAGAAGTTAACGTCAGTCAGCGCCGCTATAGCGGATAGTTCTGCTACGACGATACCGCTATTGCAGAGCGGGGACCGCTATGGCGGACCAGTCAGGATTTAATGCAGAAAACTTTCCCAAAATGTTCAGTTTTCATCAAGAACATTTTGGGGAAGGGCAAGGGCGATTTTGGGTGAACTCCTTCAGTTTTTCATCATTTTTCGTCCCAAAGGTAAGGATTTTACTCCCCAAACTTCGTACTATCTTTCCTACGCTATAGTATTGCTAGAGGTGGACTTGGGGAAAGGTTTAGAATGACCTAGGAATGGTAGAATCTGGGGGAAAAGGGGATTCTAGGGTGTAGGAGTTCTTGGGTATTGTTATTTTCATTGGATTATGATCATGTGACCTTAATTCTCCAAATGTATCCATAAAAATGGTAGAAATAGGTGAATTAATGGTGGGAAAGCCCGGGATAAAGGGTTGAATGATCATAGTTGGCCTGGGGTTTGGGATTTTTTATAATCTGGGTAACTAGTTGGACATAAGGATTGATTTTTGGTTATTATATGTTGTTTTAGACCAAGAACAAGCAAGAACTTTGTGAAACAGGAAAGCTCCGGTTGAGTAGAGCTTGGAACATTTCGAGGTAGGTGATGGTTATTGTTTCCTTTATGCATTATATGTTCGTGTGCTTTTCTTAAGTATTGTATGAGTTGCATGCTTAGGGAGTGTTTTATGAATGTGTAAGTGTCCGATTATCAGTCTTGTGAAATGAACTAGGTGTTATTGCTTGTTGGTCTACAAGTGTTGATGTGTTCATTGTTTATGACAGTTGGATTTCTATATGACATTCAATTGGCTAGGGTACCACGTCTGGTATGGGATACTAAATGGTTGCCTCGGGTACCACGCCTTGTATGGGATACTAAATGGTTAGCTCGGGTACCACACCTAGTACGTGATAACAAATAGTTGGCTCGGGTACCACGCCTGGTACGTGATAACTAATGGTTGGCTCGGGTACCACGCCTGGTACGGGTTTATTTTATTGAATTGTTCGCATATGGTCCTTGAGAGGTCGGGTTATTGTATTTGATTGTGAGTTTGGTCTTGGTGTAGATCAGGTTGCATGTTTAACACTTAGGTGTTGTTAGGGGGATCCCGGGGTGGGTCCAGGCTATGTAACATGGAATGTTTATTGTTTTGTCATTCAATGTTGTCAATGGTTGTGAAGTGGATTACATGTGGGAATAAGCTAGGAAGAGAGTTGTAGTCTAGGGATATCTGTCGGCTTGTTCACATGTTTCTTGTGCTTTACTTAATTTTAGCTACTATTCATATACTGCTTATTTGGAAATGGCTGATGATCCTACCAGTACACAGTGGTTGTGTACTGATTCTGCACTTGCATTTCTTTTTGTGAGTACATGCAATCTTCCGACGGCTGGCGTGCGACCTCATTTGTAGTCATGGCGTTTCCAGATCTCAAGGGTGAGCTGCTTTGGTCGAGCTACCTTGATTTCCTCTTTTAGTTGTAGCCCACTTGTTTCGGGCTTAGACTCTCATTTATTTGGGGTTGCATCCCCGTATTTTAGACATTGGTAGATTGTTTTGGTACGATGACATTAAGGTTCTAGGGAAGATTGTTTCTGCAGGCTTTTATTTTATAATAGTATCTCTTTTGACTTGAATGTTAGTTTACTTATGCACTGGTTTTAAGCTGCTAGATTATGCTAAGTATGGGTCTTATTGGTTTGCTCGCCCGAGGGGGTTGGGTAGGTGTCACTCACGACGGCCTAGGTAGTGACAGATATATTCGTGCAAAGCACGAACATAGAGACTAGTGAGCTTAAAAGTTTAGAAAATTGAGATATGGGGTCTATATTTGAAAATAGAATTTAAATCTTTTACAAGTGATTTCTTCTTCGCGAACGCGGCAGGCTTTCGTGAATGCAACCGACCCAACCTACTACACATCGCGAATAACATGAGCCCACCATCGCGAACGCGATGACTGACATCCCGACCCGGACTCAATTTATTCTTGACAAACATGGTCTACCCTTCACGTTCTCGATGGAAAAAAACTCCCTCTTTCACGAACACAGTCAAGCGCTCGCGAACACGAAGGGTAAATTTCAGCTGCACCAGCAATTGTCAAGTGAAGAAATTCCTCTGAACGGACCCTCAAAATTCATTCAGAATCCCATAAATACAAACCAACTATGCTGCTAAACTAAAATTGATATTTTGGACTCAATAAAATCATCAGATTCACCAACAGAAGTCGTTATCAAAGAATATTGACCGAAGTCAACTCTAGGCTAAAATTTCCAAGGAATGACTCAAAATGCATCTGAATGCCTCAGAACCCGAACAAACAGTGCTAGTAGTTAAAAAATGTCATTCCAGAACTAATAAAACTGACAGAATTCTCATACGATGTCTAAATCTCTAAATGTTGACAACCATATTAACTTCCAAATCTTCCAAAAATGAAAAACTCACATAGATTCAAACCAAACACCTCGGGAACCGTACCACCCACTCTCACAGACTAAGACTACCATAATACAACTAACAGGAGGGGTTAAAGTCAAAACACATAAAACTTCAAAAAATTACTATGAGGATTGTTGCAGATATACAAGAATCAAAACTTTCTATATTTTTAGCATGTAATTTGCTAGAATATGTTACCTATCCACCGGGTAAATTCCATAGATGGTCACGTAACTATCACTTTTTTTTTTACAAAAGTTACTTAAATATCATTTCTAACACAAAAGACACTAAACTTTGAGTAAACGAACATGAAAATCACAGAACCTAAAATTACTAATTTTTTGATAGATAATTCATTTTTAAAAAAAAAATCTAATAAATAAAAAATCATTTTAAAAAACTTCGACTCGACCGTACCCAAAACCAAAAACTCATATGAAGAAAGTAAATGATCTTCATGGTCTTTCCTTTTTCCCAATCATTTTAACATGTATGGTTTGAAATAATACTAAGTAATTCTTTAGGCACCCAAGTCAACTAAAAAATTGACAGAGTCCGTCGGTTTTTCAAAATAGCACCTCTTTCGGATCATGTTCAGTCCCTAGAGAAAGAAGAAAAAGCCTACTCTTGTTGTAGATTCCTATCCACGCTCGATGTCTTCCATGTCGTAGCTTTCATGTCCGAAGGAACTTGTGCTTATGAGTGCTTTAGTAAATATCTTGACCTTTGAGTTGATGTATCTTAGTCCACATTAGTGTTCGTATTTCCAGCCAAAGAACTTGGTAATGGCTCGATTCGTTCCTTTATCTTAGCGTTAATCATCATTCAGAGATGAATGATCCCAAGGGGGGGGGGGTTAATGTAATGCCCCGTAATTTCTGACGTTCTTTGTGGAGCCTATAGAGCTAAAAGAAATGAGTTATTTGGGGTATAAAACCTTTGGGAATGTTATTATATTGAACCGAGAAATTTTATAGAGTAAGAAACGTGAGAAAAATATTTTTCGGAGCTCAAAACAGTGTGCCACCACGTTATCCCCATGCCATAGAGCACGGGGCCAAGAAAAATCAAATTTTGGCACAAAATAGTGGAGGTCCAATACCTACATTTCACGAAGCTGGACCTCTGCGATAGAAACGTGTCACGAAGGCCAGCCTCCGCGATAGCCCCGTGGCATGGAGGTGGTGCCCAGCGGCGCCTCCTTTGATTTTCTCACACGTTTTAAAGGGGTCTCTTGGTCCTTTCCTTACCCAAAAGCGTGCCTCACCTATTCTAAATATTCCTAAGTCCCTAAGGCATGATTCACTCAGTCAACAACACGCTACATTCTTCTCCAAACTCCCAAGAAACCTAAGGAACGAGAAACTCAAAGTTTAAGGTTTTTGTCACGACCCAACTATTGGGCCGTGCGGGCACCTACTCTAATCCACCTAGATAGGAGAATCCTTACCACCCGAACCAACATGCAATGCAGAAAAGAAAATAAACCATTAAATAAGTCCCTTAATACATGATAGATCAATTTACAAAATATTTGGAAAATCTTTATACAACAACTTTCGAAATTACACAACCTTTAGAACTTAAGGAAATTTACTAACAATATAAACAACCTCCCCAGAACCTAGTCTAAGACAGTACAAGAGCTTCTACAATATGAGCTTATAACATAAGATGGACACAACTCCCACCATAAAAGGAAGTATGAGCTGCTGGAAGACCACCTCAATCCTGAACCTGTGAAACATCACCAACCCTGCAACCAGACTATACCCAAAAAGGTATAGCAAGAGTAGAATTAGTACAAACACACGTACTGGTAGGCATCATCGGCTGACCCGAATTCACTCCTACCATTATATAAAAATCAAGATAAAATGCACAAGGTAAATACTTCACCCATTTCAACATCACTTTTATCAATCCTCTCTTTCAGAACCGACCTTCCTAACCTTTCGCTGCCAACTCCATCCCCTAGCCTTGACCCTGACATCTAGGACTTCCAAGTCTCACCCATAACTAGACTTCTCTGAGTCGCCTTGTCACCCAGACTTCCCAAGTCACCTTGTCACCTAGACTTCCCAAGTCACCTTTAACCTTTAACCCAACCAACTACCTTGACTAAATATCCAGACTAAATCCGGCCAACTTCCCAACCAAACCACTTATACCCAAAGTATTACCTACCATTGTCCAGACTTTCCAGGACCTCTAGGAAAACTTTATCACCTGGCTATATTAACCAATAACCACACCCAGACTCTAAGTCTTCCTCTATATTTACCAACCACATGCAATTCACCTAATAACCATTGACACCTTCAATGACCACCATAGAGATACACCTAAATCCCTTCTTAGATCACATAACCCGGACCCTCCAAAGATCCTCCATCCATACATAAGTGTTCAATAGACTACCCCGGTCTACACCAAGACCCACCCTTAGCTCATTAACCATGATAATTCATGACCACCATTAGTACACTTAATGACATCAATTTATGAGCTCATAACCTCTTTTAAATTGTCTAGAACCACCCGGATGCCCCTAACACGTCTAGGTGTTAACAAGACAAACCCGGTCTACACCACGACCAACTAATAATCAACATAATAACCTGGTCTACACCAAGACCCAACAAATAACCAATATCATAACCCGGTCTACACCAAGACCAACTAATAACATAATATAACAACCCGACCTACACCAAGATTAAACTCACAATATAATATAACAACCCGACCTACACCAAGACCAAACTTACAATATAATAAAAAAAAAACCGGCCTACACCAAGACTGAACTCACAATATAATAACCTGGCCTACACCAAGATCAAAATACACAACCAAAATTCATAAACATAGCTCGGTCCACTCATACAACCAAATCAATTACACAATGCAATAAGTAAACCCGTACTAGGCGTGGTACCCGAGCCAACCAATTAGTATCCCATACCAGGCGTGGTACCCGAACCAACCGTTAGTATATTTCGTACCAGGCATGGTACCCGAGCCAACCGTTAGTATTCCTGTACCAGGCATGGTACTCGAGCCAACCGAATGTCACACAGAAATCCAATAGTCACAACAATAAACAATCAACTTGTAAGCCAATAAGCAAAATATATAGTTTAATTTACCAGACTGTTAAACAGGACTATCAGACACTCCTAATCATCCCCTAAGCAATGCACCTCATACAAATACTTATATAAGAGTACACAAACACACAAGCATACAGGAATCAAACCATCACCTACCCCATTCCGGGTACACTATGAACTATCAAATCCCATCCGAAGACTAACCCTGGTTCGCCCCTTTAAACATGCAGTTAATTACATTTATTCCTGACCCTCTTCCTGGGACCAAATACAACCTGGGAAAACCATTCCCAGCCTTAGAACACAACCAACGAATATCCTAATTATACTAATTAGTTTCAAAAACTTCCGTTCCTTGCACATTAGTTAATTACTAACCCTTTTTTGGTTCCCCGAACCTTCCGGTATTCTAGTTCCTGCATTTATTAGCAAAATCACACAAATTAAGCAATGCCTAGAATATCACAATACACTATCCCAATTCTACCATTCCAACTAATCCGACAAATCAATAATTTCCTCTAGACTCCATGCCCGAAGGTCTAACAATGGATTCACCCTTTAATTCTACACAATAATAAGAAAATGAAAGCGGTCAATGTACTCTTTGGAAGAAACTTAGCCTACCTGGATGCCGAGCAGCTGTTCCATGCCTTTTATGGCTCCGTGAAGGTGTTCCCTAATGATTTTGCAGGCCCGAATCCATTGTTTCACATCCCTTTAGCTGAAATCCCTCCTCCCCATGGCTCCCAAGCTTTGGAACATCCTAAGAGGGGTTTTGGAGCACCCCTCGTCTGTTTTTAACTAAGGAAGGGAGAATGGGATTATAGAACCCATTTTTGGGCTTTCTAGTTCCATCGTTCTGCTATAGCGGACTGCCAACCGCTATGGCGGTACCGCTATAGCGACCTAAATCCCGCTACAACAAACTCAATTTTTTAGCACAGAAAGTCTTCAGTAAAACAGTCATAATGTTTTACTCAGAAAGCGGATTGATGAACGATCAGTGGCGTTGGAAAGAGGACTCATATATCTTTAATTTGGTTGGTATTGGGACTCCTAACTCCTTATATTCTAGGAGGAAAGAATGTTTGAAGTTTACCCTAGTTTGAACTTAGCCCGAAACTAAATCGGTAAGAAAACTTTCAACTTAACTTTGTGCTAAAAGTATTCTATGACCTTAGTACATGCTAAATGTATTCCCATGATAAAGAATTAATCCTAACTATTATTACTAATGAGTGGCAACCTTCCTTGATCGCTAATATTTTCAGTAACGATGGAACAGGTCGTTACAATTTTCTTCAAGGTTCTTCCTCAAACTCCAAGATCAAGGTATGTAAACCTAATATTTTTATGTGGGAACCCCATTCTCCCCACAACCAAGTTATATCTTTAGGTTAAGCCACAAATCATGTTAGGTTTTTTAAGAGTTGAAATCCTTGAGTTTAATTCTTGGTCTCTTGATGGTATTCTTTGAATGTCCTATGATTTTTAGTAAGGATTCTATGAGCTTGGAGTCTTTCTTCTTGATTTGATTTCTAATACATGTCTAATGAGTTTTCAAGCAAAGTTTACAAATTTCCTTACTGTTATTGAGAAGTTAATTTCATGATTTACTAGATTATTCATGATTTTTATGAAATCCAATTTAAAAAATTTAAAGTGTATATTCATTAAAAGTTTGCAAAGAATCTTTATGCTATTATCATGTCTTGAAAAGAGAAAAAGGTTATCGTATCTTTAAAGTTCAAGCAAAGTTATAAAGAGATTAAGAGTCAAGGCTCACAAAGATAGATATGTTCATGAATATTTTGAGTCAAGCATGACTTTTAAAAAGTGTTTTAAGATTTATGTTATGAGTATATAGTATGTTTTGGGAGGACTATTTAGCACCAAGATAGGTATGGGTTTAGACAACACATGCTCCAAAACTATGTTGCCACCATAGGATAAGATCATCCACAAATAAGGTGACTCCTCTATTATTTATAGCTTTCAGGCTCAACTTTGGGACCCCCAGATTATGTTTTAAATTATACCCTGACAAGGTATAGGATGGCTCTGCCAACAGGGAAAAGTCATTGGGTTCTGGGAACGTGGACAAGACGTTGTACTCCATGTTGCTCACATGGTTTATGTCGGTTAAGAGAAATTCCCTAAAAAGAAAACTTACTTATTTTGAGATAACATGTGATTGGCCGAGGCCACCAGTTTAAAGAGAGCTTTTATGAAGCATTGTTATTAAGTTTTGTCCAGACTTCAGTTATTCAGTTTTCAGTTTTAGTTTTAATTTTAAGAAAAATGTTTTAAGAAAGTTTTACTTATATTACTTTTATAAGTTTCAACATTCAGGTCAGTCATTCTTCTTCTCAGTTATTTAGCTCCGTCTATGGTTATATTATTCATGTCTCAGTTTTTCAGCTTTATCAATTCAGATATTGGTATTGTTTCATTTTACTGCTTACATACCAGTACATTCAAAGTACTAATGCCTCTTTTTGGCGCTACATCATTGGATGATGTAGCCCCCAACTTTCAGATATGCAGGTTCCTGAGTAGACTCTTCAGTAGGATGTGCCATTAGCTTAAGTGAATTTTCATTACTCTCGAGGACTTAGAAGTATTCGAGTCATCAATTCATTTTGTTATATAAAGGTAGTTGTACTCAAAATATAGTAGAGGATTCATAGACATAGTCAAGTCAAGTCAGTTGTAGCAGTTTATAAACATTTTTTTGTTTCAGTTAATGAAAGTTTAAGTTTATTTATTTCATCTTGTTTACAAAGGTTAGCCCTTGTTTCAAGCTTCTGGATTTTTATTAAAAGTCCAATTTCATTAGTTGTATGCCAGACCAAGTGGTTCTCTTAGGCCACTCATGGTTCTGAGTGCCATATCACGTCTAGGGTGTAGACTCGGGGCTTGATAATTCGATTCAAATTTCCTTTTAATTCTGACTTCGCCGAAATTGAATCCACCTTCTTTTCCAGAGCGTTATGAAGAATTCTTATCGGCTATGCTCCCTCGGTCGTATACAGTTTGAAACTCTTCCTTCGGCTCCCGCCAAATGGCCTCGGACCAAATATGGTACCTATATCTACTCCCATTTCTTTTATAATTATTTCAGCCCTCAAAATTAGCAAAATTTAGGGTTTATTCTTTCACTTTGTAAATTATTTTTCCAAAAATATGGACTTTTTTGTGCTTTGGAGGAAGATATTCGTATAGAAACTGAAAAAATAATGATCTTTTAAAGGAAGTCGGAGAAGTAAGATGAGCATGTAAAAATTCAGTCCTGTGTCATTACATGGTTATATACATATTGCACTATGGTTTAATTTCATGTAGGGACTTTACAGAAATAAAGAGAGAAAGTTCCTATTTGTAGTTTTTCTGCGTCTATTCTTTAGGGGCAGAATTAATGGAGAAGATACTTTACTCAGATCATAAGTCTGAATAGATAAATCTTGGCCAATATGAAATTTATACAAGAAAAGACATTGATACGCAAGTATTTTGAGGAGATCTGTTAGGACACCGGGAACTATGTTTTTGGGGTTGATGCTATTGAGACGCTTATTGTGTGGGGAAATCTAGACATTAATAAGTATGTGCTGAAAAATAATACTTCCGGAGAAACAATCATCAAGCACTTGAACAAAGAGCAAGACACTGGCCAAAGTGACTTTTGTGATCCTAATACAAATGTTGAATTAGAGATTCAAAATAAATTGTCACTACTTGACTTGTTCATTATAAACTAAACACAATAAGGATCTCGGTTTAGCTATTATCTTAATGGCATTGGAAGGATTCTCTGTTACCAGCTTGATGTTAGATCTTTTGATGACGTTTCTGTTGATGTTGATGTTTACGAAGATTTTGAATAACAATTAAGTAACTTCACAAATACCAGTGCAGGAGTTGAGTAGGAAGCTTGCACAGGTTCGCGAGGGCTCTCGCCTGACTTGGCTTCTCATATGCTTAGTAAAAAGTTATTCAGAGCTCTTCAAGTTAGTGATCAGAAATGTCTTTTTTGTTTTTAAATGTGTAGCTTAACAGTAGAGATAAACTTTGATGATCTTCTTTTATGTACAAAATATCTCTGGGTGATTAGATTTTTTTTTCCTTATTTCATTTCTAATGTGCTTTTCCTTTCCCTGTTTTACTAGATGGATGACCTGCATAAAGAAATAGAGTTGCAAGTCACTTCTCCACATTTGTCTGAGCAATATGAAGGTTGTTATCATCTCACTAATGCCATCTCACGAATGCCGGTGCAGGAGTGAAGCAGGGATCTGACACGGGTGTGCGAGGGCTTGTGCATGTTTCATTTTCTAAAAAGGACACAAGTGTAACTTTTTTTTTTTTGACGACTATGGTGACCCAACTTCCATGCATCTCGACCAATTCCACGAGATAGCAGGTACCTCTATCTATCAAAGGCGTGGACAGATAGAAAGAAATCACCTAGTGTTTTTTGCCTCCGCTGGAATTTGACCATGAGACCTCATGATTCTTAACAGACTCCATTGATTTACTAGACCATATTGTTGGGTGCAAAAACAAAAGTAATTTTGTTTGATAAAGCAAGAGTAATTTTACTTTTAGATATTGTACAGTAATTGTGCAGTGAAATGGATGGGGATCAACATTACAGTGCGATATATTTTCATTTATAGTCTAAAATATTCCTTTTGTTATGATGAAGATTTTCGCGCGAATTTGCACGCATCTTGACTATTCCACCGTATACCTTTTACCTCCCACCAGCATAAATACCGGGTAATTCTATCCACCGAATGCTTAGGCATATGGGAAGCATATTTTTCCCCTAGAATTGAATTGGAACCTAAGACCTTCTGACCACTACGCCACACCCACGAGTTCTCTGAAACATTCCATTTTTAAGTTTACCTTATATGTCACAGTGTTAAAATGAAAAGAACATTTAGAAAAAACATGATAAAAACAACATAAACCTTCTCGACTGCCTTCACATTCTTCCGCCATTTTCTTCACTTACCCCCGCTCCTTTCTTCTTGATGAAGGGCATCAACTGCTTTCTTCAATTCTTTTGCTTTTTTACCTAGCTCAGTGTTGCATCCTTTCGCACACTCAAGTGTACGCGGTCGTACAAGTAATATAGGATTTTAAGTCCAGATATCGTACCCACAAAGACTTGTCGATTAACTTTTTACTAAATTAAATTAACTCTAATTATTTATTCAAGCAGAAAAATCCAAATTATATTATAATTTAACTAAACTAAAAAGAAATATAAACTAACTAATGAACAGTTAACCAAACGAAGAGTACATTTTCATGTAATCAATGAGATAAAATCGATCTAGGGATATGAATTGCTAGCAATTATGTTGTGTAATCACTTGAACTGATTCTGATTCTCTATCGGGTTACTAGTTGCGGGTTGATTTTAACCAATGTTGAGCGTTTTGCCAACAACTCTAGGTATCCTCGACTATTCCTAACGCCTATATTCCTATGATCGTCGGTCGACAGTGAAGGGCATGTGATTTCTCTTCCGTATCGACTAAGCAAGGCTAACGGGTATATTCCTATCCACGTTAGCGAATCGTTCCCCTTTCCCTATAAGGTTCACAACCAAGCTCTAGTTTTTCTTATTATGCACGCAAATTCTCTATTCCTAGTCCAATTTACGTGCCACAAATAGTATTTGTGTGGTGATCAAGCAAACAAATAATTAAGCCCAAGAAAAAGTAAGTAACCACACGAGCCGTAGCACGACGATAAATATCTTAACAAATCAATTAAAGTTTATACACCAACAATCATGAAGCTACCATAACCCTAGATGAGAAGTTTAACTCCACAAAGAAATGGAGAAATTACAACAAATCATCCAAAGCAATACGAAAAAATAAATAAATAATATAGAAGAAAAGATAGAACCAATTTTCTCCGGCCTTCACGGCGACTCCTAGCTCTTCCTAGGTCAAAAGTTATGTAAAAATCGTGTTTAAGATGTATTTATAGAGTATGGAGAAGGTCTGGACTTTTAAAACCCAAATCTCAATTAAATCGGGAAAAACTCCGTCGAGCTCGCGCCACGCTCGCAAAGCAAGGCAGTGGCGCGAGCATGCAAATCAGATTCAGAGAATATTGAATATCTGCGCCATCACTCGCGCCATTCAATCGCAGCAACTGCTGCTATCTTCATCTTCGGCCAAGTGTCCAGGTAATACTCTTCAGCTCTTCAATTTCAATTCTATATGCACTTTGCTGCTCTCATTGAATATTAATATTATATTAACTTTAATCCATTAAGCTGCTTGCTTGATTTCCTTATATGATTTCTCATTTTAAATTTGTTTTTGCTCCAAATCTTCTCATCTTTTCATTATTTTAATCCTACGCATAAAAAATATAATATTAAGCACAAAGTAATATAATCAATACTCAAAAGACGATTAAAATTACTAAAATGTGAGGTAAATAATGACTAAATATACGCATTTTTGGCCTCACATCAACACCCTACACTTAGACTCTTGTTCGTCCTCGAGCAAGCATTAAAGTTCATCTCATTAATTCAAGCTAGGAACACCACCACTTTGGTTGATACAAACAATTAGGCCATATAACAACTCAAAACATCAAGTACACTTTCCGATCATTATGCAAGATATACAACAAACAACAAACTTCTAACCTCCTAACCTCATCGAAGGACTCTAACTCATCGAATTTAAGTTCGCTCACCTACTCCATCAAAGAAAGCTAATAACATCACATATCTATCATGAAACAAGTGCCCTCACAAGAAGAAATAGTCCATACACTCAATTTAAAGAATCTAATATAAATTAAGGACTTAGCATCAAAGCACAACTCTCGCACTCACAAACGAAATCACATGTATGCACAAAGAACCATAGGCTTGCCCATTATGTACATTTCCACTAATTAAGCGTGCTCGAATAGAATCAAATAAGACTTTAACAAGTTGTAATGTTGGCTAGGGGACGGGTAGGAAAACTATATAATAGTGACTTACACTTTCCTAAGAACTTTGCACTTCTTCTTTTTTTTAACTTCATCACCCATTATTTTCTTTACTTTATTTCTTTTCAGCCCTCTCTGCAACTATTTTCACTAGTATTCTCATCCTATCAAGAACGCTTCAATCATTTTTTTTCTCAAGCAATTTTTTTTTTTTTAAATATCACATTCTTTCAAAGAGGGCCTTTTCATCACAAGTAACTTTCAGTGGTCACCTTTTACACTTGACCTTCCCTTTTCTTCAGATCTAAAAATTTTATTACAGTCCATGCTATAGTGCTCAAGGAAGCAGAGTGCAAAAACTAGGAATTCAAAAAAATAGATCAAGGCAAAAATACGGCTATCAAATGAAAGGCTACAAGCTCAAAGGGGCTAATGATGAATATAAATTATTCATGTATTTTAATATATAAAAATACTAATTTTCAATAAAAGCATGAATAAATATATTCAATTCTCCTATATTTTCTAACAAATCTTGCAGAAAGAAGAATACATGAGGAACAAGAAAAAAGAAAGAAAGAAGATATAAATCAAGGAAGGAAGATACATCCACTACAAATTTATCAAAGACCAAACAAGGACAAGGAAGATAAAATCGTGAAATTTCAAGGCCTTTGATTTCTCGCTAAAGTTTCATGATAATTGTTATGTCAAAATCTCACCAAGATTTCATGAAAAATTATCATGTCAAATTCTCATCAAGACCTCATGATATATTGAAATTACCTTTCAATTTCTCACTAAGGCCTCCACTAGAACTTTCATATAAATAGGCATGTGTTTGTAGAAGGAAATCATCCAACTATCAATCATTTAGTATTTCAAGTTTCTTTTAGTTTTCTAAGTTTTCTGAGGAGAACAGAAGAGTTAATCTTCGTCTCTTTTTCTAGTCTTTTTCTTGTAGTAAAAGTACTTCTTATTTTATTTAGTTTTTCTTGCTCCATAATGGAGTAATATCTTTCTGTTGGAATAGTTGATGAAGCTTGGTATATTTTTATAATACTATCTCAGTTTTTAAACATCTTAGCCTGAAATATTTCATTTATATTTTAAAGTGTGCCGGAGTGATAGTTTTCAACTAATCATTATTATCACGTCTACATATTTTATCTCTAAGTAGTTTTTATATTAATTTTTTAATTCTCACGGAGAAAAATTAATATATAGTAACTAATGAATAAAATAGTAGAGTGGAAGTAATTTTTAGTTATCTATTATTCCAAATCTTTGAATTTATTTCTTTCGATCCTAATTCTCACTGTGGATTGATTCAAATAAGTTTAACGAGTTAAGGGGTCTTTATCTTATTTCTTTCAGTTCTAATTCTCACGGAGGAATTGATTCAAATAAGTTTATTGATTTAAAGACTAATCGAAAGAGGTCTTTTATCCTTTCAGCACAATTCAAGCAAGAGAAATACTTTGATTTAAAAATCACTACAAGTAAATTAATTAATTGGCATAACCTCACGAAGTGTTAATTATTTATTTATTTCTTAGTGAGCAAAATATAATTGTATTAGCAATAAGCAATTATTTCTTTAGAAAAATATTTGTGGAGACTGAGATTTTATTGTAATAATATCAAGTGAATTCAATGATTCCCAACTCTTTTTAATTATAAATCTTTCTAAAAAGTGATTTGTCTTAAATTTAAGTATTCTATAAAAAATAACTTCACATTTCATCAATTTGATTCTCTCAAATAATAGTCAAGATATTACAAATCTGTAGCATAGATCATCCAATCTCTGTGGGAAGATATCATAAACTATACTAGAATTTGACAGAGTACGAGCAAAAAATCCTATACATATTGGCCTCGTCAAATTTTTGGCGCCGTTGCCGAGGATTGGCACAGATCTACTTCAGATTAAATATTTTATTACTAATTTGAGAATTTATTATTATTATTGGTACTAATAGTATTATAATTTTTCTTTTCTTTTTTGCAAGTACTTTTTAATATTTTATAATTTTTCTTTATTATTATATTATTACTTGGTCCCACTCCCTTAACATATAATTTTATTATTATTATTATTATTATTATTATTATTATTATTATTATTATTATTGTTGTTGTTGTTGTTGTTGTTGTTGTTGTTGTTGGTACTAATAGTATTATAATTTTTCTTTTCTTTTTATTACAAGTACTTCTTAATATTTTATAATTTTTCTTTATTATTATATTATTACTTGGTCCCACTCCCTTTATATATAATAATATTATATTGTATCTACTATTTTTATTAATAGTTAACTTATATTACTTATTGATTTAACTTTAAATTATTTTACTTACATAATTTTAGATAGTTTATGACCTGCTCTTCTACAAAGAAGTTGGTCAATTACGATCCTGAAATTGAAAGATCTTTGCGATTCCACAGGAAAGAACAAACAGTTTCTCAAAGCATAACTAGTGACAAAATGGAGCACCAACTAAGAGATGCCATTAATCCACCGGAGATTCCACCACCAGTTCATGTAGAAAATCAGTTTGATGAAGTGGCGCCAAGACCAGCAAACAGAATTCTAAGGGATTATGCTAGACCATATCGCTTTAATTGTGAATCTAGTGTCATAAAACACCCAGTGGCATCCAACAATTTTGAAATTAGGACAGGCCTAATTCAAACAATTCAACAATCTTGTATCTTCACTGGTGATCCAAGTGAAGATCCACATAGTCATTTAATTGATTTTCTAGAACTTATTGAAACTGCTAAGTATAATGGAGTGCCTCCAGAAGCAATAAAGTTGAGGTTATTTCCTTTTTCTTTAAAAGGAGATGCCAAAACTTGGTTGTGAAGTTTGCCTCAAGGGTCTATTACCACATGGGACCAAATGACTCAGAAATTTTTAAACAAATATTTTTCTCCTGCTAAAACAACAAAATTAAGACAGGAAATATCAAATTTCTTGCAGACTGATACTGAATCAGTTTATCAAGCTTGGGAGAGATTAAAAGTAATGCTAAGGAAATGTACACATCATGACATTCCCGAGCATATGCAATTGTATATTTTTTATCATGGTCTAAAACCATCATCTAGAAATGTGGTAGATGCAGCTGCATGAGGTTCCATAATGGGAAAGACAACTGAAGAAGCATTGCATTTATTGAATGAAATTTCTGAAAATGCTTTTAAATGGCCTTCTGATCGTGTGATCATTAAAAAAGCTATTAATGTAAATCAAGCAGATGCTTTGAATACATTAACGCAATAAATTGCTTCTTTGACACAAAAATTTGAATCTTTTCAGGTAAGCACACAACCAAGTCAGTCTGAGACTTGTGACATGTGTGGAGGAAATTATTTGAACCACGAATGTCAAGCGACCAATCAAAATGATGAACAGATCAATGCTATCGGATATAAACCGTATCCTTTTGAAACTCCAATGGCACAGAAGCATCCAGGATTTCAATGGTGCAATCCAAATGGTGCTGAAAACTCTCATAGTTTTCAAAAGCAACAGGTACAGAATCCACCGGATTTTTTGAATCAAAACTGTGGACAATCGAATTTCAGGCCTTATCAGCAAGCAACTTCATACCAGCAAAAGCCTCAACAAGTTCATCCAAGTCTTAATGATCTTTTGTACAAATATATTAAGGCTACTGATGAAAAAATGAAAAATCAAAATTCCGCTCTAAAAAATTTAAAAATTCAGTTAAGTCTACTGGCAACTCTTGTGTCAGAAAGGATTCAAGGTCCTTTACCAAGTAATACAGAGAAAAACCCAAAAGAGCACCTTAAGGCCATCGTCTTATGGTCAGGTAAGGAACTTAATGAACCATATGTAGATAGACAAGAAAAAAATCAGTCAGAACAACAGGCGAACAAGGGTAAGAATATTGGAACAACCAATGAATCATCAGTAGAAAAAGAAGATGTGAAAAAGAAAGAAAAAAATAGTGAAAAAATTACTCCTCCCCCTGTGGCAATTCCGTTTCCACAAAAATTAAAAAGAGAAAAGCTTGATGGTCAATTTGCAAATTTTTTGGATATTTTAAAACAAATTCATATTAATAGTCTGTCACGACCCAATTTCTCAGGTCATGATGGCACCTACAACACCCCAGTAGGCGAACCAATTCCCGTAGCCCAGAACGGTTAGTAATGGTCTACTACCTAACCAAAACGCACCAGCAAGCAGAAATAAGAGGAAGCAGAATGTAAAGAATAAGACAATGCAGAAGCAATTTACCCGAATATATACATAATGAATTTACACCAACCCCAAGACTTGGTATCGACAATACAAAAGCTTCTAATAGAATACAAGTGCTAAAAGTAACAAAATGATAAGTACAACTGTCTCTGAATATACTAAGAGTAACAGTACAAAAGATGAGATGTGGTCAAGCCCCGACCGTCAGGCGCTCACCCTAGTCTCGAACATCCACAAAATCTGCACAAGTCTCCAATGTGATCAACGGCGAGAACTCAACTAATATCTGCACAGAAAGTGCAGAAGTGTAGTATGAGCACCAAAATAACGGGTACTCAGTAGGCATCATCGATCGACTGAGCGCATATAAGATATAAAAGCAGTAAGTAACAGATAGCAAGAAAGCAGTCACTGAAGCACTAAGCAAGTCACAAGGAGCTAGCACAGTTCAACCATAACCAAGAGCTACTAGTAAAACATGCCAACATAGAGGATATAACTATACAAAATCACAGATGAAGGAAAGGAGAATGCACCTGGAGTCCTCGCACAACAACATAAGTAAGTAAAGAGAGAGAGAGAGAGAGTTTGAGAAAGTGGCGGTATACCGGTAACCTCAAGTAAAGGAAAATAAGGGAAGCAGTCTATCATACTCAAAAATGGAATCAACAAGTATAAGGAAATCACAACAACAATCCAATTACAAAATAGCATAACAGAAGTCCACCTCATAAGTCCAACCCTAGGATAGAATAACTAACCCACAACAACTGAGAGATACTACTCAAATCTTGATAAGCATGGAACCAGAATCTCACACTTTGCTCGGAAGGCCACACAAAAGTGCCTCAATAAGATAGGGCTCCCTAGCCCTCTCAATAATCAGAAAATCCCACAACCGGAACCTCAACAGGCTAACCATCACTAATCTTTCAAGAACCGAATGCCAAGACAAGCTCTATATAAAGACAATAGTAAATATCATCTACCTACGGTCCCAACGTCCGCCCATACAACCGAGGAACGCAATCAAGTGAATAGAAACCCTCTGATCGCCCATACAACCGGAGCGTACACTGAATACACAACAAACAAGGGTGGAATCCAATGCATGATATGATATGATATGTGAAATAGAACATATGTATGTACCTCCTCCAGTGCCGATTGGGCCCAGCAGCAGGTTCCATGGAAGGACTCAGCCCGTATAGCCCTACTCCACCGTATACCCTTCCCCCCAGCACACGCGGCCTGAAGCCCCAGGCCCGGAGCGGCAAGGTCCATGGAGGTCCTAGACCCCATACTAAAACTTAGTATCAAGACATGTCATCCGGAAGCAAGTCCAGAATCAAGATAGAGACCCAGTCTCGAATATGCATGCCCAGACCCTGTCCAGGACTAAAGTAGTAGAAAATGACTCAAAAACCCCTCCAAGGGTGCCCGGGCATAACCTAGTCTAAAACTGTAGTAAATCAAGTCTAGTGATCTGCCCGACAGAGACTAGTATCAGTAATAAAATCAAGTCTGGTGCTCTACCGAGCAGAGAATAATACTAGTAATAAAATAAGTGCGGAAACATCTAAAAATCCCCTTTTCTCTCATCAACAATACCAAAAATGGGCCCCCGGGGTCATGTAGATTAGGAAAACTATTAGTAGTGGCTCGCAGCCAAAAGTGTAGTAAAAATTGCAGGGGAAAATCTTTTGCATGGATGATATGCTCCCACACAAATATAAAAGTAGCCCAATGGTGTCACGACCCGATTTCTAAAGTCATGATGGCACCTACAATCCCCAGTAGGCAAACCAATTCCCGTAGCCCAGAACGGTTAGTAATGGGCTACTACCTAACCAAAACGCACCAGCAAGAAGAAATAAGCGAAAGCAAAACTCGAATATAAATACATAAAGGAAACTACACCAACCCCAAGACTTGGTATCAATAGTACAAAAGCTTATAATAGGATACAGGTGCTAATAGTAACAAAATACAACATAAATTGCCTCCGAAAGTACAAGGAGCAACAGTACAATAGATGAGATGTAGACAAGCCCCGACCGTCAGGCGCTCACCCTAGTCTCAAAGATCCAAAAGCTGCACGAGTCTCCAACGTGATCAACGGGGAAAGCTCAGCTAATATCTGCACAAAAAAGTGCAGAAGTGTAGTATGAGCACCAAAACCACGAGTACTCAGTAGGTATCATAGGCCGACTGAGCGCATATAAGATATAAAAGCAGTAAGTAACAGATAGCAAGAAAGCAGTCACTGAGGCAATAAGCAAGGCACAATTAGCTAGCATAGATCATTCATAACCAAGAGCTTCAAGTAACACATGCTAGCACAGAGATACAATTACATAGAATCACAGGTGAAGGAAGGGAGAACACACCTGGAGTCCTTGCACAATAATATAAGTAAGTAGAGAGAGAGTTGAGAAAATGGCGGTATACCGGTAACCTCAAGTAAAAGGAAAAGACAGAGAGTAGTCAAACATACTCAAAATGGAATCAACGAATATAAGGATGTCATAACACCAATCCAATCACATGATAGCATACCCAGGGAATCACCTCACAAGTGCAACCATAGGATGAAATAACTAGGCCACAATAACTGAGAGATACCACTCAACTTACCACAAGGATAGAGCCAGAGTCTCACACTCTACTTAGAAGGCCACACAAAAGTGCCTCTATAAGATAGGACTCTAAAGCCCTCTCAATAATCAATAATCCCACAACCAAAGCCTCAACACGCTAGCCATCACTAATCTTTCAAGAACCGGGTGCCAAGACAAGCTCTAAATAAAGACAGGAGTAAATATAGTCTACCTACAGTCCCAACGGCCGCCCACACAACCGAGGAACACAATCAAGTGAAAGCAAACCCTCCGGCATCCCATACTACCGGAGCTTACACTGAACACACATCAAACAAGGGTGGAATCCAATGCATGATATGATATGATATGATGTGTGAAATAGAACCTCTGTATGTACCTCCTCCGGTGCCAATCATGCCCAACAGGCAGGTTCCATAGAAGGACTCAACATGTATACCTCTACTCCACCGTATACCTTTCCCTCCAGCGCACGCAGCCTGAAGCCCCAGGCCCAGAGCGGCAAGGTCCATAGAGGTCCCCGACCCCATACTAAAACTCAGTATCAAGATATGTCATCCAGAAGCAAGTCCGGGATCAAGATAGAGACCCAGTCTCGAATATGCATGCCCAGACCCCATCCAGGACTAAAGTAGTAGAAAATGACTCAAAAACCCCTCCAAGGGTGCCCGGGCGTAACCGGGTCGAAAACTGTAGTAAATCAAGTCTAGTGCTCTGCCCCGCAGAAACTAGTATCAGTAATAAAATCAAGTGTGGTGCTCTGCCCCGCAGAGACTAGTATCAGTAATAAAATCAAGTCTGGTGCTCTGCCCCGCAGAGACTAGTACCAATAATAAAATCAGTGCGAAAACATCTAAAAATCCACTTTTCTATCAACAACAGTACCAAAAACAGGCCCCCAGGGCCATGCAAATTTAGGAAAACTGTCAGTAGTGGCTAACAGCCAAAACTGTAGTAAAACATGCAGGGGAAAACCTTTTTCATGGATGATATGCTCACACACAAATATAAAGTAGCCCCACGGCTCACAACAATTCCTATCAGCCCTGCACAGGCCCAATAGCTACTCAGCAGACATAACCAACCTAAAAGGATAATCTCTATGTCCGACACTCGCGGACATTCCCAAATAGCCCACCATCTATGTTCCAGAGTCAATACAAGGCCACACAGGACCACAAAGGTAATATACATTACTACGCGAATACTACAAACAACGTATGAAATAGACGGACGAAAGGCGGACAAGGTCTAGGGTACCAACCTATAACAACCCATCCAAGGATGCTAATTAATGTAGTTATAGCCTATATACGCAGAGTCTATATAGGGGAAAACCATAACCTACTTGTCATCCGATGACTAGCTGCGGGAACGACATCGTCCAGACTCGAACAGCTCCAGGAAGCTCTGAATCACACAAAACAAATACTTTCAATTGAAACCCCAAAGGCGTCTCTATGAAGCCTGACCAACCAAGGTAATGGAACAATTGCTAGAATCGACGAGGCTGCAAGAACGAGCCATAACCATTTGATAAGGTGTTAATGTCACACTCGCGACCAGCCAACTCCAAAGCATAAAAATGAGGCCAATAACAATAACAAATGGCAGCTAAATCCAACAACAATACGTTAACCACATCTCCAAGGAGCGACGAGCTCCCTAGGCACTATTTCAAGGCATACTTCACATTTGTCCAGTCCAATCCCTATCGTATGCGATCCCAAAAAGAATCGCACAATTTCCCAATCCCTCCAGCACCTTACCACAACCAGAACACCACAACAATAACCAAACATAACAAGATAAAGACTGTCCAAAGCCACAAATCCAAAATACCACTTCGTGGCTCAGAAATCCATAAAATAATACAAGAACATATAATAACGAAGGAGGATCGTAGGGGAGAGATTTACTTGACAAAAATATTCAATATTCCAAGATTAACAACATGCCTCCTTGCAGGAACAACAAACATATCAAAATCCAACAAGAAACTACTACAAGATATCGGCAACAACAACTTTTCATAACTAGAAGCTTAAAATCTTGATTCAACAAATAGATAAGTGTACGGGATCCATACCTCACCAAAATAACTCCATAGCTACTGCCAAATACTCATAAAACACCTGCTATCTCGCTGAATCAACACCCACGAAGATACGCCATGAAATCGACGGGACAAACTACACCAAAATGACGAGCTCGCGACGTAGAGCAACTTCCGTTAAACTTCTGAATTGAAAGGATCAAAGTCCATGGATTATTTATGGACTTTCCTTCTGATTTTCTGAAGCTTTTGGGTGATTTTTATGAATTAAAACGAAGCTGGAACACCTTTTATAAAGCAAAACCGACTTAGGATGCGGGCCCCACCTTGACGTGTCTGCTTGCGCAGTCTTACAAAAACGTGAATATCTCTCTATTCTAAAGTCGTATGGATAAACGGTTTAGTGCGTTGGAAACTAGACTCGTAGACCTTCGATTTGGTATATTGGGGGCCCACTAACTATTTATATATAGGGAGAAACACTCCAAGAAATTTAACCCAAATTTGAAGAGAATTCCTTAAAGGAATTTACAATAACTTTTTTCGACTTTTGTTTCGCAACTTGCTTGACTTCAAAACTCATCATACGACCATTTTGCGATTATAATACCTCATAACACATCCTTCTTAGTATATTAGACTCTATTAGTCTTACCCCAAAGGCACGGGTTACTTTAAACCTTCCAAACGGGCGAGGTGTTACACGAGGCATTTCTTTAACTCGAACTTTCGAGTAAGGAATTCCTTTGACCTAGTACCTTGGTTTAATTCTTTGATATTACCAAGAATATTGTCGGAAGTAAACGATTTCCAAAGTTGAAGCTCTAAAATGAGGAACGGCCATAAAGACCAAACAAATGGCCCGGGCACCGAACTACCGGTCCCGATAAGCCATAAATGACTTGGGTCGCTACAAGTAAAGCTCTAATGGTACAAGAAAGGCGAAAACGTGTAAATGACCGGAAGGGTCATTACATCATCCACTACTAAAAAGACTTTTGTCCTCGAAAGTCTGGAAGGAAGAAAATACCAAAGATTTAAGAATAGCGGATACGACACCCGCACTACTCTCTCAGACAACCCGGGTAGCCTCCACGACCGGACGACACCCAATAGAACAGAACCAAAGAAAGCAACCAAGTGTTAATTTCTTACTAGCCAAGCTAGATTTCAACCTCCAAAGATCTGCCAACCCAAACTGAACCTCCAGAATCTTAACCGAAAATCACCTACACAACACCAAAACTAGAGCACCAAGGCTATCAACACACAAAACTCGAATCCTCAATACTATGCCAAGTTTACCAGAAAATCCATCAACCCAAAACTCCAACTCATGAGCCCACTGATCCACAAAACACCCTTTTTTTTATTCTAAACTGAATCCTTTAGCACCACAAAAAGGAAGCTGCATACAAGCTGAACACTCAAACCACCCTCGAAGCATCAACTGACACACCGGAGATCCAGAGTTCCTGCTTATACTTTACCACGAATGAAGTCACGTATTTTATTCAAATGCGTTTTAAGCCAAGATATAGGCTACTACCCTTTGCCATCTAAGATAACAACCCGTAGCATATCATTGAAAACGAAATTGCATGCCCTGAATGACCATCAACCAACGAACGAACACTTTTGCTAACATCGAACTTACTAACTGAACCGTGCCAGGTCTGAATCAGCTGAAAGTGAATGAACCAGGGCAGCCCTCCCAAAAGACCCAAACCAAAACCACGATCCTGCAAGAAGTGCGGTAAGCCTACCACAAAGTTGTAACCATGATCCAAGCTCCCAACTCTAGAAAACACTATTGCTACTCCGAACACTCGAACACCATTTGAATGTGAAATTGCCTTACGAATCTCACCTCAGGAAGAAGTCCACCATGCCACAATATCAAGTCCAAACACCCCGAAGGAAAAGGAAAAAGGTGCTTGGGGTTCAAAGTTACCATCTAGCGATAGAAATTTTTGCATATACTTTCAACTCATTCCTTTGGCTTGAATCAACCGCTCTACTGGTTCTGCAAATAACCAACCACTTTGAAGCATATATCATAACGAACTTCTCGTCCATACTGTCCGAGTCTAACCAACACTAGAACCCCACATAAATAACAACTCTGGAGGAATCAATTAAACAAGCTTTCAAATCCTGGGCAAATGAATGGCTATTACCAGTCTCTACGTATCATCAGAGCTCAAAGTAGCCTCGCTAGTCTCAACCCGCACAAGCTGACCACATAAAGCATACACCACTACTAAATCTCAAACTTACATCGCTGAGTCTGTCCAACCATGGTAGAAGAACCTCGTACTAACTAGAACACTGCTGAAATC